>QJOA01000361.1:0-64595 GCA_004155915.1 Monosporascus sp. CRB-9-2
CAAAAAAAAAAAAAAAAAAAAAAAAAAAAAAAAAAAAAAAAAAGAGAGAGAGAAAGAAAAATAGAAAAGAAGACCGCGGGCGACACACCTCCGAAGAGATAGACACGTTGTCTCAAAGCCCCAAAAATAACTCATTCGACAATATCTGGCAGGAGTATGGTGGCAGGTCCTTTCAAGCCCTGGGAGGAGGACACGGAAATGAGCAATGGAGATGAGCAATGGAGATAAGCAGTGGAGATGAGCAATGGAGATGCTTGGATTGGGAGGGGAATGGTGGTCCGGACGAGGATGTGGCGAAACAATGGATGGGCACAAGTTCTCTGTGTGAGCAGACTCTCTAGGTGCGGCCACGGTGTTGGGAGATGAAGATGAATTGACGGAAGAATGATGACCAGGCCGAGAAACGGCACGACGTGTGGCTATGGGGAGGGCTCTGTCTGCACGAATAAACTCTCACCTAAATACCTACTTATCTTGTGTGAGGATTTGAGCAGTATGTATTGGGGACGTTGCCGATTGCCATTATCTAGCCTATTCCGCTGGGATGCCTAATAACGCCCGCCCAGTCACACCAGCTGAATGAGCCTATCTACCAACATTATAGCAGAAGGCTCCTGTGCTACATGTAAGGAAATCGCCCTCATATCCTTCTTGCCGACGGACTGATTCCTCGATAGGGGGCCAAGGTCTGCCACTCAGTAACGGACCGGAGTCAGCTGCCGGCCCGTCGCTTACCGATTGTTGTCATGCTCCGCAATTAACCTTCTCAACTGCGCAGCGGAGTCCCTTACAATAGATTCATTGGAGAAGGGCTTTGATGCGCCTCGTACAACATTACTTGCCCGCTTAATATCTGCCGATGCGGCGCAACATTCTAGAGAAATAGCGCACAGACGCTTGCTTCAGTGCGGCTGAGGGTCTATTCTGTTGTTATGCCACTTGGCAGCTTCTGCGAGCAAGCGCATCTCCACTAACCTAGTTAATGTCCGTAGGAAATCAATGAAAGGAGCCGATCAAAACAAGGCAGCAACACACCGAAAATAACCAAGATAATACGAAGGAAACGCACGATTTTATCACAATCCTGGGGGGAATTGTGGGGGCTAGATATCGGACCTGCACCCACAGACATGCCCGCATGTGTATGAACTACATCAGCATTGAGGCTGGCTACGAGAAGTCCCATGGCCTCGCCTGTTACCGGACACCGACTTCTGCTCCCAAACCCAGCGGGGGCCACAGGAAGACCACTGGTCATCTGCTTCCACGGGTCCGGCGAACCGTGCTTGCCATCCTGGGACAAGCTCGCAGCCCTGCTAGTGAGCCACGGCCTGCCCGTACTGCTCTACGAGCGCGGGCCGCTCAACCCGAAACCAGAGGAGGCGACGGCCGGTCTGTACACCTACCTCGCGAATGAGAACCTGGCCGGTCCGTATATCCTGATAGCACACTCGTACGGCGGCGCCTTCGCGCGCACTTTCTTGCACCGCCACGGTGCAGCGGCGAACATCGCAGGTGTGGTCCTGGTCGAGACGGGTCAGGAGGGCGGGCTCGACCCTAAGGTCGAAGAGGCGCAATACGCGAAGCGCGTCCTCGGCTCGAAGCCCCTGAGCGTGGTGCGTGGGAACTCGTTCCTTGGGCAATGGAGGGCCCTGGAGGCTTCTGGGGCGAATGCATCCTCTGCGGAGCTCCGGCTGCGAAGGGAGATGCTGCAGAAATACGACGAGGAAGACGAGAGGTTGAAGAAGAAGCAGTTGGCTCTGTCGCGAAATGCGAGGTATGTCCATATCCCCGATTGCGGACACCATGCGGTGCGGGACCGCCCGGATGTGGTAGCCGCGGAAGTGCAGTGGGTACTGCAGAACATGGGAGATGGGAGACAGAACCGGGAAGGGAAGAGGAAGTTCTGGAGGAGGATCATCCCCCGATTGTGTGGTAGACGAGGAACGTGACGTACGTATAATATCTTCATCTGTATCCTGTTAAATAAAGTACCTAATCTCGCTGCGTGGGATTGCTTATGGTGCGAAGAGCGAGGCTCTCTGGGTGCGGTAGCATCGCACTGCCTCCTCGTTGATGCATTGTAGCTCGTCTCGACCTTAAGCGCTCAACTGCAAACTGGATCCAGAAGCTGTTGCAAGGTGTTTCCGTCAGCATCTCAGGCATGATACTGAGTAACATGTTCATTGCCTTAACATCCACCATCTCGTAGTGGGCCCTCCAACCCACATGGAACGTTCGATATTGGACTGGGATATCGATTGGCTGGTAACGGAAGAACTAGAAACAAGTCATGGAGGGCGGCACGTGACGAAGCCTCCATGGGCATATATGGGGAATCAACTTAGGTTACTAAGTAAGTTTGTAGATAGGCTCCCCTGGAATGGCCTCACTATGGTTCCTATTACAGGGGATTATAAGCGTACTAACGGGGCTAGCCCCATCGGCCTTAAGCCGACACTCTCTAGTGCACTGACTCAACGGCAATTCTGTCTTGGCGAGGGCGTCGATCGCAGAGCCACTTAACTGAATTGAGGTTTAAAAGTGGTTTTGCCGGAGGGACCTGCCAAATCGAGTTCTAGGGCCGTTGAGGCTGCATATGCATCTTCAGTATAGGAGCATTAAGCTGGGCCTCTATACGAGGTCACTAGAGCTATACGCCCGTTACAGTATAAAAGATACGAGCACGATGATCCAGATGACACTCCGAATATGGCCTTCTCTTTCGGTCTGTTGCTTTTCAAATCGGGTGGGTTTTAGGCCCCTGTGTATTGCTAAGAGCCCGACATGAAGCTTCAATACACTCTTCTCCCCTTGTTTGGAGGAGTCTTGGCCCAGGTTGCTCCTCATCTGTCTCGTGACCTAGCCACCATCGCGGACGCTGAGCCGTCGGTGGTACCCGGTGCCTATATTGTCGAGTTTGAAGACAATGAGGTCAGTCTGGTATCTTCCACCCGCTGATAAGAGAACCTAACTAATAGACGGGGCAGGATGCGGGCTCATTCTATGGCGACCTCAGGTCGCAGAACATGGAGGTTGAGCCTCGCCTGGACCTGACGTACTCTCTCTTCAAGGGCTGTTCCTTTCAATTGAAGAACAAGTCCGACGTGGAGGTGGCGGCACAGAGAATATCGGAAATGCCGAGGGTAAGGAAGATGTGGCCTGTCCGCATCCACGAGATCCCAAAGGATGAGCTCGTCTGGGCCGGCAACGCCGAAGCCGCCAGGTTGTCCCTGAGGAAGCGGGAAGAGCCTGGAAATGACACGTTCTCCCCCCACGTCATGACTCAAGTAGACAAGCTCCGCGCGGAGGGATTTACGGGCGCTGGTATCCGTATCGGCGTAGTTGATTCTGGCGTCGACTACGACCACCCTGCTTTGGGTGGTTGCTTCGGGGAGGGGTGCTTGATCAGCTACGGAACCGATCTGGTCGGCGATGAATATAACGGCAATAACGCTCCTGTGCCGGACCCTGATCCCCACGATAGCTGTGGTAGCCATGGAACTCACGTTACCGGCATAATTGTAATTGGTTCGTCCCCGAGATTCTTTATACACGGCCTAACATTCGTCTAGGCCGCGCAAGAAAACGAGCTGGGATTCACGGGTGCGGCGCCTGGGGTGACCCTTGGAATGTATCGAGTATTTGGGTGCAGCGGTGGTGCAAGCGATGACGTCATGTTGGCCGCGTTCAACCAGGCTTTTGAGGATGGTAGTGATATCATTACCGCATCTATCGGCTCAGCCTCTGGTTGGAGCGAGGACCCATGGGCCGTGCTCGCTCAACGGATCGTCGAGGCCGGCGTTCCTGTTACCATTTCCGCCGGCAACGGCGGGTCTGCTGGACTTTTCTACTCCAGCACCGCTGCCGACGGAAAGAAAGTCACCGCTGTTGCTTCTGTTGACAACACCGAGACACCATTCGTCCTGTCTGGTGCCACATTCCGCGCAGGTAACGGCTCTGCCGAGTCCTTCGGATGGCAGGATGGATTCCCCGCATACGGTAACGTCTCATTGCCGTTATGGGCCGTAAGCAACAACACGGAAGTCGAAGACGACGCTTGCAGCGCCCTTCCAGACGACACGCCGGACCTTGCTAACTACATGGTGCTCATCCGCGAAACTTGGATGTCGTGTTCATTGATCGACCAAGCTCGGAACGTCGCCGCGAAGGGCGCTAGATACATCATGGTTTACAGATCCGTCGCTGAGTAGGTCCGAATGCCTGTCTGGAAAAGCCATACAAGCTAACGGTACGCAGTGTCCCGATACGAGTCGATGTGCAATTTGTCCCGGAAATAATATCTATTGGCATGGTTACGTCTGAGCAGGGCGCCGAATGGGTCAGGCTACTCAAGGAGGGTAAACGGGTCACCGTAGACATGACAGAATCCTCCCAGGCGCCGGTATTTCTGGACTTCATTCCCAATACAGCGAGAGGCGGCCTTCTTAGCGAGTTCACCAGCTGGGGCCCAACGTGGGAGGTTGACGTCAAGCCGTCGGTGGCCGCCCCGGGAGGAAACATTCTATCCACCTATCCCCTGAACCTCGGGGGCTACGCCGTGGAATCCGGGACTTCTATGTCATGTCCTCTGACAGCTGCAGCTTATGCACTGGTCGCCGAGGCTCGGGGTACGCTCGACCCATCGACGCTCGAGCGGTTGTTCTCGTCAACCGCCAGCCCCAAAGTCTGGGCCGAGGGTTCGAGCGATCGCCTTGCCCCCGTTGCTCAGCAAGGTGCCGGGCTGATCCAAGTGTACGATGCCGCGTACGCGACGACTATCCTCAGCGTTGCTAGCATCTCTTTCAACGACACGGACAACTTCGTCGGGAGCGCCAACTTCACAATCGAAAATCTCGGCTCAGAGGAAGTCACCTACGCGCTCGGTCATTTGGAAGCGGTCACTATGTACACGTTCAAGGAAGGCGAGCTCTATCCCGCGTCCTACCCGAATCCCATCGCCGATGCTTATGCTACACTGGAATTCTCCGAGTCCAAGGTCACCGTCCCAGCAGGCGGGTCAAAAGAAATCACTGTGACCCCGACGCCGCCGTCCGGCCTGGATGAGAAACTCCTACCAGTCTACAGCGGCTACATCACCGTCAACGGCACCAGTGGTGAATCACTGTCTATTCCGTATTTAGGTGTCGTGGGGAGCATGTATGCAGCCCCCTCGGTACTGGATCCTGACTGGGTCTTCGTCAGCAACTGGAGCGACTTCAACCTTCCGAAGGTGGTGGAGAACACAGTCTTTACCATACCTTACCCGACCGACCCTACCGGCCAACCCCAAGTTAGTGTCAGCTATCCGTCTTCAGTTATCCAGCTTAACGTCGGCACGACCATACTTCGATGCGATCTTGTGCCCCACAATGACTCTGCCAACGCCACTGCAGGGGATGTCTCTAAGGTAGCCCCTATCGGCAGCATAACCAGATTCCCGATCGAGTACACTTCGCGGAGGTACTTCATCACTGCGTTTACGGGTATGCTAGCGGACGGGACTGTGGCTCCGGAAGGAAGATACTCGTTCCGGGTCCAAGCGTTGAAGATCTTTGGCGACGCAGCCAAGGAGGAGGACTACGAGATCGTAGAAACGGTCGCATTTGAGATCGTCTATACCTAGGTCCGGCCGGTACCTTACCTCCCTAAATAATTATTTATAAATGAAACAGGGGCATTCTCATATTAAAAACTGTTCATATTCCCGGGCTTATACTTCTACGCCCAGTCATTAGTCGCTGCACCTCGCGAGCGGGGGCGCTGCGTTATCCTTTACGGCACGAGGCGGAAGAGCACGATAAAACCTGGAGCGATGCCACAAGCTAAGCAGCAGAAACTATATGAGCTGAGGCTTCCCATCTAAGTTTTCCCCAATGTGGGTTGTTTGCCAGTTTGTCGGAAAAGGCAGCTTGTTGAGGTTCGTAAGTAATCATGCTTATCGCGACTCGCGATAGGCCCCGCATTCAACATTCATGCAGAAAGAGTAGGATGCAGGGCATATCAAACCGTTATACAAACTAAATCTGAACTAGGCAGTTGTTTAACTGGGTTATCAGGTTCCTTGTAAATGGTAGTTCAGGGAACGTAGAGTTGTTAGAGTAAATAGAGAGTGGGAAAGGGGTAAGAAGTGGCTTCTTGAGATACTCCCTAAAGCGATCACCATGCTAAGTCGCTAAGATTAGGTATTGGCCAATACGTACCAATATACCGCCAATTGGGGGTACATACGCGTCGCAGGTCCCTCGTTGGGTAAGCACTAGGCTGGTGGGATGTGTTCTTCGCTCATCTGTGGCAAGACTGTCCATGGAGTAATTATTCCAATGGATTAGAATGACGGTGGCACAAAGATTCCACCGCCGGGAGTCTTGGTCCCGAGAAGCTCTTATACGTGACCCTCTCTGTCCCGGTAAATTTTTATTGCTAACATTCGGCCTCGGAAGATTCGGTAGCAGGTAGTCCAATTTACCTTCGGTAGCTCAGCTCGTCCGAAATTGTAAGGAGAGCCACAGGAGACCAGGTCTTGCAGCACGGAAGTAAAATGACCACGCAGTCGAATCACTCCCGTGAACTGGGAATCTTAGAGACATTTCTTCAAGAAGCTCGCAGATAGGCACTTGCCCCTCAAACAGGGAACACCGGATAATCAGCTTTACCATCAGCCTTGATTTCCCGTTGTTCGTTAAAGAGCTGACCCCGTGACGTTACCATTACCTCGCCGAGTCCACCAGATCCTCCAGAAACACCACTGCTGATAGCAGGCCTGTTCGATGCCGACGTCTGGGCCAATGAGACCTTCATTACGCATCACAGTGATGAAGATGCCGAGACGCTTTTTTCTCAATTACGGCAAACCGCGATAGCGGTGTGCCACTGGATTCCGGTTTCAAAACAGCTTCTTCTACGCTCCCCATACTGGTGTATCGACGGCATTTGTATGGCCATGTTGGGACATGCGTTCACGGAGGCGTAAGCGGGGGTCTTCCGTCTCGGTCTGGACGCTGACCTCGACGCGTACACGATGCACCAAACAGTCAGTCCTCCCCTTGGTCCGAGTCTTGAGACGGTAGCGCAAGACGTCGTTAGGGGACCGGCCATCCACGAGAACCCCCATCTCCCGAGGGCACCCTTCCTCAGGCAGAAGCTGGCGCCAACGCACTGATTCATGAGTCCCTGAAAGGACTGCCCAGCATTGGGCTTCCGACAACGGAAAGCTCGGAGACGGCGGCACCGGGAGCCAGTGAACGGATCGCCCCAAAGCTAGATTCCGCTACTACCGCTAGGGTGGTCACGGCTTGCCGAGCACTTGGAGTTTCAGTAACCAGCGCTGTTCATGCAGCCGTCGTCCTTACCGCCAACTTCCCGCAGCTTCCGCTAGCCAAATCATATGCTGCTTTCACGCCAGTCGACGTACGTAAGGTACTCGTTTCCGTAGGAAGGGAGCGTGATGTGAACCCCTTTGGGTAATTCCATTCCGGTCTACTTATCTCTATCGAGGGAATCGTCGCGGACGGAGAAGAACACGGTCTGAACAGGGACTTCGCGACCGTGGCTCGTGAACGAGCCCGATCTATTCCCGGGAGCTCGTCCATTTCTTGGACGACGGTAATTGTAACACGCTCAGCTTGCTCCAACTGGCGGAACCGTACGTACGGCGGACCACGGCACTCTTCAATAGGCCCGTACCAGAGGGGTTTCCGTCCATACAGAACCTTGATCTGAGCAGATCTGGAAAGCTAGGGAAGTACCTCCAGCATGAGTACACCTTTGACAGCAGTCCCGAAGACCCGGAAGCCAAGACCACTCTAGGCAATGTCTGGATGGGTACCGAAATCTTATGGAGATCAATGCAGTTCCATGCATGGAGCTGGAAAGGTGAGCTTACGCGTGCGATGTCTTTTAACTACGCCTTCTACTAAGCAGAGTTTGTACAGCAGGTCCTTGATAGGACAATCCGGGTGCTTCTGGTTGGTCTAGGCATCGCATAATCGGATTCAGCTTTACCAAAACCACGAGCACCACTAAGTAGTTGTATGGCGCCATCCAGGCTGGTAAATGTACTAGCTATTCTTGCTCCATTATTCGAGCCAAAGGGGTAGGATCTGTTGGCCTTTAGTGTAAGGCTGGGGCGCTGGAATGCAACTGAAGTCCTGTACATCGCTTTATTTATTAAAGGCCTGGAGATGTCAGGAGATAATGTAGACCCCCTTTTCAGGATCCCGAATAGCTAGTAAAAGTCCACCATTTTCTCTGACAGGGGACTACGCAACTATATATACAGAGGTAGGTGTCTCACCAAGTTACCCCTGTTCCAGCCCCTATTCCAACATTTGACACTACACAGGCCACACCCGGATGGATCATCTTGCATCTGGGTGTAATTAAACTGACCGACTTAAGGAGTTACCTAACTTTAAATATGACCAGCACAGCAAGTTTAATCGACTTACGACTAGAGAAGTTGAGATGGGATAAATTTGGTATCCTCACTATAAAGCTTATATTCCCAGCATTGATCACGGACTTTCACGACCCCTCCACGTACGGATTGATACTAATCCGCGTCTGTACTTTTAGCCACTTCCTCCCACTCCTGGCATATCTTCAGTGTTTCCTCACACTTCGCTCTGATTATCGCCAGTGCGTCGCTTCCCAGGGGCACTCGTAAGGGAATGTCCTTTCCCGCCGCCATCCCCACGCCTTTGACCATTTCGATCAGACGCTCAACGGCTTTCGCGGGATCGCCAGGCGCGCTATCACCTAACCCAGCTTCGGATGCCCGTGCACCAGCATTGAATTCAGCGTAATCCGGCACACGCGGAGGAACGTGATTAATATTGCTGAAGACACGCGTGGGGAAAAAACCAGGTTCGGCCATCAGTATTTTCAGCGAAGGCGCGAAGATGGCGAGCTCTTTAGCAAGACACTCAACGGCACCTGAAAAGAGCCTTAGCGTGCATTCAACCAAACTCAACTTGGGTGGAGGGTAGGCAAAGAATAGGATAGACATACTTTCCAGGGCAGATTTAGTCGCGCAATATGCAGCCGCGCTTGGTTGGCTGTGCCATGCAGCTAGGGAGCTCATGAACAGAAGCGTGCCCTGTCCTTTGGCTCTGAGCTTAGGGAGCAATGCCCGGGTGACATTTAAGGGCCCGTGAAAGTTCGTTTTCATGTTGGATTCGAAATCTTGCTGGCTATACGCCGGGCGGGTCAGCACCAACCATAGCAACCATCGTAGCGAGATAATACTAACGTAAGTTCTTCTATAGTACCGCTGTGAATGTACCCAGCATTGTTGACTACAACGTCAATCCCGCCAGGGAACATGTCCCAGGCTTCCACCATCTTGGCCTCAATTTCAGCTGCCGGCGCCGTCACGTCTAACTCAAGGATGACGGCGCCTGTGCCCTTCAGATGGCCGAGCTTCGTTTCAACGTTGCGCCCGGTAGCGATGACGTTGTCGCCGGCATCGCAGAGGCGGCGCACAAACAATTCGCCAAACCCACTGGAGCAACCGGTTACCAGCCAGGTTTGAGGTGTCGCCATAACTGAGGGATTGGTAGGTAAACTTGTGAAGAATCTGTTTCCAGGCGGCTGTTGTCGCTGTGGGTGTTGTAGACAGGAGCTTTCAATTGCGAGGACCAGGGCAAATACCAATTTAGCGGAGCACGAGCAGCAGCGGACTACTCGGGAGTTAGTCGTGGCTCAAGCACTCTTGAGGTTCCAGATACTACTCAAAGCAGTGTGCAATGTAATAATATAAGACCAGTGCTTGGCAAGTGGATACTGTGAGACTCCCACCACTGTCACCATATGCGATTATCACTAAGCGCTGTGTGGTAGATGCAGTTGGTCAGAAAGATGCATTAGCGTGGGATTGAGCTGGGCACATCCACCTCTTTCAAGTTTCCGGCGGTCTGGTCCAAAATGGCAGCATTGCACTGGCTTCTGTGCTTACGGGTAACGGGGGAGTCATAGGGCTTGTGCCGCCGCCCGATGATTCCACGTGATGCCACCGTAAGCGAATTGAGTGCCAAGGACGAATCCATCGTTGTGACTGCTTATCATCCAGCTTAAACCGCTCTTTCAACCCTGTTACGAACGAGTCAATAGCAGACTCGTGATTCCATCCGGTAGGAAGAGAATATTATGTGAATCTGCCGAGAGAATTTGTGGATTCCCTTTCTGTGTCCCAGTGGCCCCACTGGCGAGGGCTCCACATGTATATATAAGGGGGTTTACCCTCGAATAGCTAGAGACAGGGCAGGCATTAACGGTTATGTATCTTTTACCTACAATGATAGTTTTGCTTCAGCTGATTTTCCTGCCTTTTACTCTGTTTACTACTTCCCCTAACACAATACCTCGTTCATTCAGGGGTCGGTTGGCCACATACGTCCCAATAGGCGAAGAATGTAGTCTTAGAATATGAAAATAAAAGCCTCAAAAGGCCCGTGGTCACATTGCTCCCAACGGAGAAGAGCTGGAAAAAGAGCGGAAATGGATCCTGAAAAGCGGGGTGATACGTCGTATCCCTATACTTTGAAAGCGAACACCTGATTTGAGTGAGGTACAATTCGAAGTTATCGAAGTACATTTGCTTGAAACAGCTATAAAAAGTTGTAAAATCAGCGGTGACTACATAAGTTTAACTACGCAGCCCTTCAGCGCCACCTGGGATATACGTCAGTTATTTTATCCATATCTTATTGCAGATTCAGGGGTAGATGGTTAGGCCAGTTGGTAAACTAAAAATACTCCCGGCGAGGTATGGTAAAAGTCCACCGTACAAATCACTCGCGCATGGAGGAGGCCTCATTCCTATCAATATCCAGAATTAAACTATCTATTGCGCCTTGCCGGCTTCGCTGCTTGCTCAAAGTGTCAACCGTGCTCTCCGCAACAATATTTGTTAATAGATGCGGATGCCATGCTCAACTTTCCGGGCTGGGCCAAGGAGACGGACAAGAGCATAGCGCGCAGTTACCTCGCCGGCGCTCGACCTCCTGGTCCCCGTCGAGGCCCCCGTTTCGGGCATGATGGGGAGCAACACCGCCGCCGCGATGGATGAGCGACTCAAGGTCATCCGGGATCGCGGGGCTTTCTCAGGTGCCCAGATGATGCCCCTGGAGCCAACCGTAGAGCCAAGGTCGGCACCTACGTCATGAAGCAGTCGAACCTGGGCGAAAGAAATGGGCCAATACGCACAAACCAGAACAGAGGCCCTGGCGGGCAACCGGTCGCCTCCTGGGCCGACCACTGCGCAAGTCGGGGAGGCCCGCGAGAAGTATATGCAGTAGCTTCAAGAACACAGGCGTAGCATAAGTATTCCACGGCCAATGCTCCCTTAGTACAACTGATGTTCTTCGAATTAGTACAATAACAACACCCAAAACCAGGTACGTGGACTGGGTCGTCGAAAGGCTACAACTTTATAGCAGGTAGTCGATCTCCATTCAGCATTGATCCAGCACTGCCCTTGGAGATTTGCCTCGCCGTGACGACTCGGCGCCTATTACGACCAGAAGCTTTTCTGGGGCGTATGCACCAAGCGAGTCCTTGGTTACTCCTTGCCGAACACATGTCTACCTAATCCGGAAAAACGAGATATATCGACGAGGTGGCTTAGTGCTACAGGCTAGACGAACCGCCAAACTCCTATAGAACCCAGCAGAACGGGCTACGTGCGTTTATTGCTTCCATGGCAGATCAAAAGCCATTCGCCCAACAGTTGCTGGGACGCCGCAGTCTTGGCCTGGGCATCCTTCATCGCCTCCTCCGAGCCATGCAGGTGGAGGGGTAGGTGGTCGAAGCCGTGGATCTGGTCGGGGACGAGCAGCCACCGCACGCTCCTCTGCCCACCCTCTTCCACGTGCCCGAACGCGAACCTCTCGTCGTCCAATATCAAAGGCTTCCCGCCATCGGCCGCCGGCTTCTCCTGGCCCACCTTGTCCTCCAGCGCCGGCACGGGCCGTCCCGCGAGCTTGCTCGCCATGCGCCAGGCCTCGTGGGCGAGCTGGTCCAGCTCGATGCCGAGCAGGAACAAGTGCGGCGGCAGGGCCTCGCGCGGAGCGAAGTAGGGCGAGAGCAGGGGTTCGCGGAGGTCCTGGCCCACGGGGACGTAGGCCCAGTTGAAGTACGGCGACATGGTGCCCAGGTAGTCCTTGCCCGCGCTGCGCTGCCCGGAACCCAGGCCGGGCTTGTAGTGGCGCGTTTTAGCTTTCGCCGCTAGCGGCACCGTGAAGTCAAGCACGGGGTACAGGAGAAGCGCCGCGCTCGGCTTTACTCTGTCGCGGACCGAGGCCAGCTGGCACACGCTGAGCGCCAGGTTCCCGCCTGACGAGAACCCGCCGACGGCCACGCGGGCCCGGTCTATGGGCAGGCTCTTGTCGTCCACGGCCGCCAGCAGGAGCGCCTCGAGGTCGTAGGTCGCCGTCGGGAACGAGTGGTACGGCCCCTTGCGGTAGTTCAGCTCGATCACGAGCACGTTGTGCATCCGCGCGAAACCCGTGTTCCACTCGTCGTCGTTGTTCGCCGCGCCCACCGTGAACCCGCCGCCGTGAATCATGAACAACGTCGGCAGCGCCTGGGCGGTGGAACGGTCGTTCTGCACGGGGAAGAAGATCCTGGGGACGGGTGAACCCCGTCAGTAAACCAACCCCGGACCGCTAACGGTTTCGCCGCTCCAGAGAGCTGCGCTCCAACGGGCCAAGGTAGACGCACCTGATAGGTAAGGTTGGACGGCACTCATAAGTCTTCACCATGGTCGGCCGGTGAGGAGAGGTAGGACGCATAGAGCTCCATTCCATATACCACATAAGGGGCTTGGTGAGAGTTAGTAGGGTGTACAAGATCGCACCGCGTGACAGGCGTGTTAACAGAGGGAGCTGGGGCTGTTTGAGCCCCGAAAATTCGGGCCCTGCTGTAGCCATCTCGGAGAAGTCCGCTGATCTTAAGGCGGAGGATAGTTTTGCCAAAATGTAGCGATTAACCACTCCCGGGGTGTGGACTGAACGCCGATGGTGCCAACAGCGGAGTTGTTCGCCCGGCTCTCTCCCTACCCGCGACAGGATCTATGAATAATCTCTAGCGGAACGATACCGAACATGTGGAAGTTCAAGACGTTGGGGGAATGACCGGTGGATCGCAAGATATAATCTCCTCCGGAGAGTGTTGCAAATGGCTGCCTAATATGTATTTGGCATCCAAAGCGGAAACTAATAACGTTGCAGCAGCCCCGACGTTGGGACCCTTGCGTTCTGCGATGAGACTAGGTCATACGCAGTCTGCACCGCTTCTTGCGCGATCTTTTACTACTTCTTTAGAGCTTATTATCTACAACCGAAGTCGTATTCGTCCATTAGAAAATATAAACCGAAAGTACTAAGGTCTCCTGTACCTGTTTTGCAATGTATGCGGTTCAAGCGGGCCAGTTGGTGATATTAAGAAAAGTGGAGATTGCGGTAAGAGATCTGAAGTAGGTAAGTGGAGAAAGAACTGATACGTCAGGCAGAGTTTAAAACACTGTTAATGTAGCAAGGGTCACTCTAGTAGCCACACCAAACAAACTGGGTATGACTTCTACATGGGTTAATAACAGATACATGGCGACCAGAACGTTGAATTAACAAAACTTTAGCATTAAATGCCGGTGATCACAAAAATAAAATAAACAACTATAACCATTATGTACGGTTAAGAACGTTATATTCATCCAAGCCAGTGAATTACATAAGAAGATCTGATAACCCGATATGGCAAAGTGTTATGGCTGCTTTAGCGCGGCGACTTGGCAGTGTTTTAAGATTTACCCTTGACACCGTTGTGGCTGCTCTACCCCTCTCTTAATATATTCAGAGTACTTCTCAGCGAGTAAGATATGACGAACTTTGAGAATCCAACTATCCGTTAAGGATATTCTCTCTTGGTAAATGGACGTTGCCTGGGGAATTGGTTGACAGGGGGGCAGTGCCTAGGCAGCATGTTGAACCTTGCCATTCCACGATAATAGCTCAGACCTTTCCACCGCAACGGTACTACAACCTGCTTTTGGGGAACCGTAGAAGAGAAAAATAATTGATCTAGTTTCACTGGATTTCTTATATCGGTTGACTATATAAATAATATAACGTTTGGCGCCTATCCCCATATGTGTCATTAATGCATAGATATGAGAACATACGGTAGCGCTGGATGTGTCCCTGCCTAGACTATGATACTAACAACCGAGGGCCAACCTTCCGAGAAAGAAGACGGGTTTGCCAAATCAAATCCCCCCAGGTGCTTAATATGCAGCTGAGCAATTACCCCGTAGTTTTCTAGTAGTAACAGAAGATGTATGTATACAGTAGCTCTAGCTGTCTTAACCACCGTCCGGTATCGTACCTGTAGATGTTTCCCCGTTGAAATGCAACAACAGCCAGCGCCCAGACGCCTACCAACCAGCGAACCTCAGAACACAGTAACGGCACTGACGACGCCGTTCTTCAACACCTCGAACACTAGGCCGGGGAACCCATAAAGCGTGGTCGTCGAATCCTCACTGCCATCAAACTTCTTGGCTGCAAGGCCTCCGCTGCTATCCTCCCAGCCGCCGAGGAATTCGCAGCTGCTACCTGGACTGTCTCCCCAGCCCCGGTTGAGCACCATGCCGCGCTGTCGCTGTTTTGCGTCATCCTCTGACGGGTAGGTGTGGCTCCACTCCTCCCGAAGCCGCTCCTCGATTTTGTTAAAGTGGGTCTCCGAATCGACGGCAGCGTCGGTCCCAGAGGGGTCCAGGTACGATATCTCCCAACGACAGCGGCGGTGCCGGTTGAAAGGATAGGAACCGGGCACGTTCGAATGGAGTACTACCTTGGTAGCAACTAGTCGATCCGAAGTCCCGGCTTTGAGCGGGTTGTCCGCCAGCGAGGGGTCTTCGTTTGCCGCGGCCTCTTGCGAAGGGGGCTTTGGCGACGGCGGGACGGGCGGCGATATTAGGATGTCGAACCCGAGATAAAAGTAGTTGAAGAAACATTCACCAGAGACGTTGCCGATAAATTCCTCTTCAATGGCTTCATCAGTCGAGTCATCTGAACCAGTGTGTGCTGACGACTGGTCGGTATCGGTCAAGTCGTCCGGACGTTTGTAGTCGCCCCCCTGAGATCTCGACCTGCTATGACTCGCAGTCCGAGTCTTATGGATGTACATCCTCTGGTCGTTCTTTCGGTATATTGCATCTGGTGGACCCAGCTCCGCAACCAAGTCCTGCGGCGTAGTCTCTCCCAGACTAATCCGGGATGACGAGCTAGTCCATTTCTTGAACAACTGAAGTCTGCCGCCGCCATGTATTCTGACCAGCGATATCTCGTCGGGGATGACGTCCTTGTTTTTATTGAAAAGGAAGGACGATTTAACGCTGGGAAGAACTTCTGTCCATAAGGTTTCGCGCGCATGGGCCCATGACTTGCCACTGAATATGGCAACGGACGTAGCTGTCTGACTGGTTGTCGTCGATAGTAGGTTCACCACGTCCTTGTCAGGCGAGTAAGACGATGGGGGTAAAGGAAAACTAAATGCGACGCCGGGATATGATAAGATGTAGGTCCCTAGCCCGCTTTTGCCATTGTCAGGCGGTGGAATGTACTCTCCAGCATATGTCGGGCCAAACAAGCGGTGATAGACGTTCTTGAAGGCAGGCCCGATCACAGCATCTCCTACTCCACCCTGCGTATTGCTCGGCCTCACAAGATCCTTCTCTTGGTAGGTGATGCGGCTCTTGGTGAAATCGATGACCTCTATAAGGCGGAGGCGCTGCTCGGGACCATCAAATCGCAGTCGTATGCCGTTTGCAGGCAGAGTGAGTATTACGGGTTCCGTCACAGGTTGTGTCGGCGAGTAAAGCAAGTCAAGTTTCGGGAAACGCTGGGGTTCGGCCTTCAATCGTGTTAGGGTGTCATGGAGCGAGGAGCCAAGTACTGCACATCTTCGATGTTAGCATCCCTATAAGACACGGAGGAATATCGTGGCCGGACGAACCGAGGAAACCGAGGCCGAGGTTTGGATGGAGAGCCGCGGTGAAGAGAGCCATGTTGAGGATCGATTAACATAAAGGACTCTGGTTTTGGCATCAACAGGAAAGAAGATATAGGCGACTACAAAGCTTCAAGTAAGCTGTTAAAACTCATCCAGCATCGGTCGGATCCATGAAGGACAATCAAGATGGAGAAGAGTCTGTGTGTGTATTATGTGCTCTAAGTAGTAGCTAATTCCATGCAGTCATCTAAGGTAGGGGGGCAGATGTGTGTATGTATGGTTTAGGCGAAAGGCGAGAGGTAGTTAAGACCGGTAAGCTCTTTGTTGAAGTATGGAACAATCAAGCTGGGTTTGTGAGACGAGGCAGCAGTTGCAGATAGTGGAATACTGAACTGAATTCACTACGTATAATTGCCGTTGGTGATGCTGATGCTGATGAAGCAATAGATGCATGATATGCATATGTAGGAGGCCGCACAAGGTCACATGGTTCCCCAATGGTCATTCGAATGGCGGGGCTGATCGAAGTCTAGACAGGCAACACAGCCGAGGTTGGGACGTCATTTGACAGCTCCCTCTTTAGAATGGGGCCTCTATGCAAGGGCGTTTTCCCCTTTCAGTGATGATGATCTGTGACATGCATGGCCAGCGTGGCTCGACTCCTGCAAACATGCTTATCCGCCATTATCCTTATCGCCCTTATCGCTTTTATCGCTCTATCGCTCTTATCATAAGAAAGCTGGCTGGTTGAAAGACGCTAACGTCGCCACGGCAACGTACAGTGTTATTCGCTCTGTTGATAATATCAAGATATTGTGGGTCACCACCCCCCCCCGAACAGGCTCGCCGCGCTTAACTTGAATCACACAAATGCAAGCCACCCTTGATGACATTGCGTATCAATTATGAGTACCATTGTCTAACATCTGATTTCGCGATTTCCTACGGATGCGCGGTATCGTCTTTTTGTCCGACATACTGAACTTGCCTACAGAAAAGGACGAAGGCTAGCTTCACGTCCGACTAGTATAAATAACAATGCAGAGTCGCTCCCAACGGGGCCAAGGGCCCTCGGTGGCCTCCACCCGCACCCGGTCTTCTGGCATAGCTACGCGCGCCGGGGCAGCCAAACCTCAGACGAAAAGAGTCTCTGCACTTCGAACGCCAGGAGCGAGCCGTGCCGCCATTGCTGCACGGATTGATCGCACCGCTGCCCCGTCACCTGCCGAGTCGCTGGCCTCTGCCGCCACCACCGGAAACAAGCGCAAAGAACGCGACTTCGATCTAGAACTTGGCGAGGAAACCAATATCAATGTCGTCGTGCGTTGCCGAGGACGCAATGAGCGGGAGGTCCGCGAGAACAGCGCCGTCGTCGTCGAAACGGAAGGTGTCAAGGGGAAGTTGATCGAACTATCACTGGGTCCGAATGCGCTCAGCAATAAGACCTACAACTTCGACCGCGTCTTCTCCCAAGCCGCAGACCAAGCTATGGTATACGATGACGTTGTCAAGCCAATCCTAGAAGAGGTACGTCGAGCACTCATGCCAACACTAACAGCACTGACTAACAGTACGATCATAGATGCTTGGCGGATATAACTGTACAATATTTGCTTACGGCCAAACCGGCACTGGCAAGACGTACACCATGTCAGGAGACATGAATAACCATCTTGGGCTCCTGTCCGACGAAGCTGGGATTATTCCTCGCGTACTGCAGAACCTTTTCAACAAGTTAGAGAACGAGGACACTGAGAGCTTTGTGAAGTGCTCCTTCATCGAGCTTTATAATGAGGAACTTCGAGACTTGATAACCAGGGACGACAGCGCCAAGCTGAAGATATTCGACGACACCTCCCGCAAGGGCCATGCCACAACTGTAGTTCAGGGCATGGAAGAGTCTCACATAAAGAATGCGGCCGAAGGCATCAAGCTACTCCAAGAGGGAAGTTTAAGACGACAGGTGGCCGCTACGAAGTGCAACGATCTTAGCAGTCGCAGTCATACTATTTTCACGGTTACTGCTTGCATCAAGAAGTCGTCCGGAGAAGACGGCGAGGATTATGTATGCGCCGGGAAGCTGAATCTGGTCGACCTCGCAGGTAGCGAGAACATCCAACGTTCTGGTGCCGAAAACAAGCGGGCGGCGGAGGCTGGACTCATCAACAAGAGTTTGCTTACCCTCGGCCGTGTCATCAATGCGCTCGTCGACCGCAACTCGCATATACCGTACCGTGAATCCAAGCTCACGCGTTTGCTACAAGACTCTCTCGGTGGACGTACAAAGACCTGCATCATTGCTACTATCTCACCGGCTAAGAGCAACCTTGAGGAGACCATTTCCACTCTAGATTATGCTTTCCGAGCGAAGAATATCCGCAACAAGCCCCAGCTCAATCCGTTAATCAACAAGAAGACGATGCTCAGAGAGTTCACACACGAGATTGAACGGCTCAAGAGTGAACTCATTGCGACCCGACAGCGGAATGGCGTCTATCTGTCCAACGAAAGTTATGAGGAGATGACAGTCGAGAGTGAATCTCGGAGGATTCAAAACGAAGAACAAGCTGCAAAAATCTCCACCCTGGAATCCAATCTACGAAATAAGGTTCAGGAGCTCTTCACGTTGACCTCTAGCTTCATGGGTTTGAAGGAAGATCATGAGGCCACCAGGACTCAGCTCGATGAGACCAAGGGCGTACTCGATCAAACCGAGATTATCCTCGAGGCAACCCGTAAGTCTCTGGCTGAACAGACTCACCTGCGCCAAGCGCACCAGAAAACCGAGGAGCAGATGCACGCTATAGGGGGCGAGCTCATCAAGACGCTACAGACAACCGTCAGCCATGTCGGAGGCCTCCATGCGAAGAACAAGAGAAAGTCCGACTTGCAATCCTTGAATCGAGGTAACTGGAGGATGGCCCAGGATCAGGTATCCGATATCACATCTCTTGTGGAGAGCCGCGTCGAGGAATTCCGAAACGAACAAGAACAAAATATCTCAGCAATATCCGAGCGCATGCAATCTTTTGTGCAGGGAGAGCTTGAGAAGCTGTCCTCCACGCAGTCCTTCCTTGACGAGAATCTTGATCTCTTCGCGAAGTCGAAGGTGGAGCTGATGGAGCAGAAGAACACATCCAAAGACGAAATGGACGAAGTTCTCGAAGAGATCAAGGTTGTCCGAGATGGCATCAAAGATAGAGTCGGTGAGAGCCTCCAGGCTATAGCAACCGCAGCAGAGAGGATCGCCGCGGATGTGCTCAGCGAACTAAACACTTTCCATAACCAGCTGCATACTTCGTATTCTTCGCTCGGAAAGGACTTCAAGTCGATATTCGAAGATCTCACAAAGCATATCATCTACCAGAAGAACGAATCTGATAGTCTCAGGCGGCAACTTCAGGACGCTAGTGAGGCTATTGTCGATTCCAACGCGTCCGTCTCGGCCCATATTCTGGAGGTGGTGAACGAGGAGAGGAGACAAGCTGCCGAAGAGCGCAAGAACCTCTTAGCGCAGGTCGCATCTCTGATCAATTCCCAAGCCGAAGTTCAAGAGTCGCGCCTGGCTAACAAAGCGGCATCGATCCAACAGAGTCTGCAGGAGAACAATAGCGCTTTCGAAGAGTCTGTAGCAGAGTATTCGCAGGGCATGGACGTGTGGAATGAGAAGGAGGGCCAACTACTTGAGCAAGTTGCCAAATCAAGAGAAACGATGAAGACGAAGTTGAAGGATGATTGGACGGTAAGATCTCTTCCCATCATACCTCGACCGTTGCTAACCATATTCAAGGTGGCGAATCAGCACAGCACGTCGATCCAAGGAACCACAAGATCAGTCCACGCAGAGACAGTCCGAGTAGTGGATAAACAGATGAAGGACCTGCACGAGAAGATGACTTCACTGGATGACTTCGTCACTCGAGCCCGTTCGCAGAACGCGCAGCATCATGAGCAGCATACGAAATCGTTGCAAAGTCTCTCGGCCACTGTCGAAGGTTCATATGCAAACATCAATAACCACTTCAAGACGACATTCTCCAGGGTACAGGATCTAGGTTCCGAGATGGGAGCAGATATTGACACTGCTCGCGATTCCTTGGAGCCTCTACCCGAGAACCTATGTCAACCCCTAGCCGACCTCCGGGAGGACATCTCCAACACGGTCCTACAGGAGTACCAATCGACCGGTGAAACCCCACAAAAGATGGCCTACCAGTTCCCGACCGAGCTCCCGCGCACCCGGCCCCACGAGTCGCTCCTCGCCAAGTTCAACGGAGCGCCATCGCCGAGCAAGAGAAGGGTGTTCGCCGACGCGGATCCGACGCTCTCGGAAAACCGCTCCCCGATCCGGAAATTCGCATCCGAGCAGGTGTTCCCGCCCTCTGACCATCGAGGAGATCGCAATCCGCTGTCCATGAGCCTTCGGGAGGTGAATCCAAATGTTAATACCACCACAAACACCGCACTCTCTAACTTCGACCCGCGCGCTAACGCCACGATCCACGGGTTTAGTAGCTCTGCTAGTAGTAGCCTCGGCGGCGCGAAGAACAACACAGTAGACGCGGCGGATCTCACGCTGCCGCTGTTTAAGAAGCCCCGGTTGTCGTCCACGAGGTCCGGTGGGATAGGCGGGAAGAAATCAATCGGCGCCGCCGCCGTCGCCGCGGGCGCTGAGGACAGGGAGAATTTTCCCCTGAGTCTCGCGTCCGTGATCCCCGGCGCCGGCCCCGAGGTGTTCTCCCAGAGCATCTCTAGGAGGAAGAGTCCCAGATTGAACTGATGTCGGACATACTACACCGCGAGGACTGGGCGGGCCAAATGGAGGTCTAGGGGATGGCAACAACCCAACCAATAGTGGCATTGGAATGGCTTGGAACTGGAGTTTGAAGGCGGCGTTCGGATTGCGGCGTTGAGGGTGGCGTTTGTCCTGTACAAACCAAGTCCTGTGCTGAAGGCGTGAACATAGGTGTGCGGTCAGCGCTGTCGAAGAATATTTGTCCGGCTCTGTTCCTTGTTTATTATAGGTGTAGCTTAGTATGCTTGCTGTATACCCCTGAAGTTTGGTTTCTAATTCTAGGGAGACAATGGAACCTCATGGAAGTTTCTCGGATAATTTCCGATTGTTGAAGATGTGCTCTTCCTCCTTTTCCTCACTCCTCCCTTCTCGCCTTATGCTGTGAAGTACATCCACATGCTTCTGGGCCGCTCCAACCCATACCAGGCTCGGGAATATATATTTATCTTACTCTGCTGAAGTACGGGTTTTTGCGTCGAAGTTATAAAGAAAAGCCTATTGTGACAGCAATCCCAAAGCAGGTATAATGTAGGCCGACTATTTCTTACACACGGCTGCCTGGCAAACACGCTGATCTGGATTAAATATTTCCACCCTTTTCCATAGAGGTAAGAAAAAAGCGATCATATATACCATTAGGGCGTGGAACTTAAAGGTTTCATTTTGTTAACTTTATTGGTAATTACTAGAGCTACATGGCCAGCTCGTTGAGTTTAGTACATAGTAGGCACCGGATTGGTGTTTCAGAGAACAGACTTCCTATTGTTCACGTTCGCACGGAGTATTATATGTTTCTAGAATTTCTGGCCAAAGGATAGCCAGACAGCTTTTGTTTTTGAGCTGCACGGCGTCCTTTAAGCGCGATATTCCTTGCTTCAAAGTTATAGTAAGTGATCTACTAATGTAGATGCCGATGTGTTCGTAGCTATCCCAGATCTGTTCAAGCGCTTCTAGGGATTCAAGGATACCTTCAGAGAAATAGAGGACAAAATATACTTTCTATTGTGCCTCGTCGAAAGCATCCGTAAACAAAGTTTCACAGTTCACGTAAAATTTGCCCCACGGGCCATGCAACCTGCAGCCGCACTCTCACAGTTGCACATCAGCCTTGTCCTTCTCTCTCGCAGCTTTGAAAGCGTCTTCTCTTTCCGCGTCCTTTACTTGTATGTACTCTCCTGGAAGCTTCCTCCACGTACACTCCCGTCTAGGTCGCGCGGGATATGCAGCTTGCAACTAATCGTTATCCAAGCACCAACCCGTGCCACCGCCTTTGTGCGATCTAATATTTTCCTTGAGGAACCCCATACGGTACAGAGTGGTGGTGGTGGTTATAAGTCTTAGGTTGGTTCTAGGTCCTGCCCCATGTTTTCACCCAGAACCGACTACCCCTACTCATCACGTGCCACCCATATTCTTGAACGAGGCATTTTCAGACATATCATTCACTTCACACGCTACACACTGTGTCATTTTTGAATTTTCTGTGCAGCAGGTGCAGGCTGCGGTTGTGGGTAAATTTACCCATCAAGCGTCTCCGTCATCACGGCCGCTCCCGCCATTAATCCGCTAGCAATTACAGCAGCAACCTACCACATGGACAAAGCCTTCTAAGCACTACATCTACCGCCCACTAGCATGGCTCACCTCTTTGGATGATATTTCGCTGACCATACTCTTGCCTCTAGTCATTTACTCCTTCCATCACAACTTTGTCATATCCTAAATCACAATCAGCAATGGCTCATCATCCCTTCAATCCTCACTCATGGGCAATTGGAAATGCCCACGGGTTTCCTTCTGCCGCACCTCAGAGCCAACCTGGCAACGGTGCTGGAAACATCGGCGCTCAGAACAATCAACCAGCCCTCCTGAATCCTGCTGGTTTTATGATTGGCGCCTGGCATCACGAACCAGAACCAGCGGATGAAACGATCTGCTGTGTCATGTGTGGTATTCCCCTACGACCAACAGTGAGTTTCTTGTTTGTTTTATACTAACTTCTCTTACAATGTTCTCACTGGTCGATGCCACCTCCCACATCTATATCATCCCACTCCCATTACAATTCCGCATCTAGTACATCATCGCTGACAAGAAAATAGGCCGATTGCGCCTTGATACGGGAATATCCCGGAGCGGCCCTAGACTGGATGAGGCCGGTGCTGTTGGCCCCCCTGCCAGCCTATCACGAGGCGACCAAACTGGCGCGCTATGCACACGCCTATAGACGCTGCGATGATGACCTGTTCAAGGAGGTCCGCCCGACTCGCTTTCTCGGCAGCGGCGAAGGTTTCATCATCAGGGATGAGGCCAGCAATTCTAAGCTCAAGATCTTCATCGACACGCGCAAAGACTGCAAGGATCTCCCCGCCCCCCTCCACGAGGGTTGCCTGCAGGTAGCGCGCGAGTTCTGCAAGTACCAGTCCAGATTCCAGATCGACTTCCGCGCGGCCGACGGCGGCGCCCCATCGAGCATCGCCCACCTGTGGGAGATCTGGACGAAGCGGCTGATCTGGACGTGTCCCGGCGGCGTCCTGGACGTCCCAATCCTCGAGCCGCTGAATTACCTTGGCGCACCCCTGCACACGAATCTCATCAAATACGTGCGAGAGCTCCGGAACCATCCCCGACTCCTGAAATACCAAGCGGACCCCACGAACGTCGGTAACCTCACCGACATAGTGGTCCGACACTTGCGGCGCATCCCCGAAGACGACACATACCCGGCCCCGAAGGTGGAATATTTAGTGGCGTTGATGGAGGCTAGACTTCCCCAGGAGTTGATGTACCACGTGATGGAGAACATGGAACCGTTCGTCAACGAGTCGCTGATTTGCACACGCGTCCTCCCTCCTAAGTGGTGGCGTGACAAGCTATTCACTCATCGTATCATACCCTGGTTGTGGGACTGTAAGTGAATCTCCATTACCTCCTTGGTCCTCCCCCTTTGGCTCTCATTTAACTCGTCAGCCCTACGAAACTTCCCTGGGAACACTGCCCCTATCCCATACCCACTAAAAGAAACCTACTAACTTCCATGTCCGAAGTGGACTTGAATGTCCTAGAAACCACTCGTGTAGGTCAAGGCATCAACACCGAAGACGAGTCATGCTGGGACTGGGAGCTGCTGGTCCGACAGCTCTCGCAGTCCAACGTGCTCGAGGCAGGCGGCATCCTCCACGGCGCCAGCGACCAGTTGTGGAACCGCTACCGGATCTGGACTCTGCTGGGCAAGGCAAGACTCGGCCACCTCGTGTACAAGCCGATCGACACGTAATAGACGACATGGGCCTTATTTCTTTGTGATGCATCAACCGAACAGCCGATTGGAAGAGAATTTAGAAGACGATAGATGATGTTGTTCAGTTTTCCTGGAAACCGATCGACCACGGATTATTTGCTTTTCTGAGATTTTCCATATACCCGTCAACACCCTCCTTGTTGACACACCGCTTGGTTCATTGCCAATTGATTACAACGGCATTGATCTAGAAGCGTTGTTAGGTTTGGCGTCCAGGTGCATTGATTATTTATAAACCATTGACTGCACTACTCATATTTCTTTTCCTCAAAATCTGCAGGCATCTCCAGCTTGTATCTCTCCCTTTCTGTCTGTCGTACATCCGACATGCAGAAGGAGCGAACCTCGTCACCTATCACCACAACACTGGGTTCTAGTATCATGGACTGTTCAGCGTTATGGGGAGCTTGGCCAGGATTCACAAGTCGGCTTGAGGCTTTTGACGATAATAAGACATTTCAGACGCGTGAGTTCATTACGGCTGCAGAAACATTCACAACATCTCTGACAATCACAGAACAACGATTCGCAACATGAATGAAAGAAAAGTATTGAGCTCTCGCGAATGCTTTATGACTGATGATCACGACAATTACAATTCCCCCGATGGTAACCTGCATGAACGACTCATTTGCTGCTCCTTCCCCTGGAATTATATCTCGGTCACACGTTCCACCTCCTGGGTTTCAGCAGAGAACTTGAAACCGTGGTGGGAGATAGTAGTCGGAGGGGCCGAGTCATGGTGGACACTAGTCCTGGTGGAAACGTGTAGCCAGACAGGTCAGGCAGGCAGCCAGTGACACTGCGCCTTTCGGATCATATTATGAGAGAATTTATTCTTAATTTGCCACGGTGCGAAAGTAACCGCCTCTCTTTCGTCTTCTCTCAGTGTTAACCTTACCTTCATCGAGCCGCCCGGCTTCCCGTCATTCAGGAGACGTGTTGTCTGACCTGCGATCATCTACGGCCCTCTGCAACTTCAAACCAGGCACCCTGAAACCCGACTAGATGATAACTGGCGTATAAATCTGGAGAAGAGGTGAGGAAGGATAAACCATGCAATGAAGGGCAAAGGAAGCATTGCTTCTTCCTCGGATTCCAGAAAGTCCGACTGGCATGGAATCTAGGTAGTCAAGTGCACACCACATATGTTCTGACACCGTTGCAATCTCAAAGAGCTATCTAGCTATCCTTACTGGTAGGTACGTCGGTTGCACAGGGAACGAGTCCCATACCTTCCCCATTGGACATCCTACTTTCATGTTATCAGGTGGGAACAAAGTCGTCCAGTCTACCTAGAACTTCCTCTTCCATCCCTCCTATATTATGGTCAGATTGCGTGGTAGAAGCACCCGCCAGCCGGCCGGACAATGGCCCGGTTTTGGTCAAACAGAGTGTCGCCTAGTTTCCAATAACCATTCAGGTATTGCCTGTGGGATGGATCGTCTGGTGTGGACGAGGGACTTGATGAAGCAACCATGGCTACCGTCAGACTTCATCTGTGGCGTATGTGAATAAAGCAATGTATCCTTATATGAAGGGGGTATTCTTGTCCTATTGTAGACGTTTAGCATGATACTTATATACATCCATCAACTACAGGTCAACACAAGCCCCGTAGCCTCTATTTGGGTTCGTACATCTACACCATACCCCCATCTAGTCCACACCGGCCTAGCCTCCTTAGCCCCTTGTCTGCACGACTTCCTCACACCGTCCGCACAGCGTATCCTCCTTGGGAGCCACATAACGCCAGCAGCGGGGACACTTGGCGTTGGCGGGCGGGAGCACGACGGCGGAGCCGCGGATCCACTCGCGGCGCTGCTGGGGAGCGCTGGGATCGGGGGCGATCTCGTGCTCGTAGGACCACTCCGGCGAGTTCCGGTTCTCGGGGAGCGGCGCCAGGGGCGCGTTGACCTCGACGCGCGACACGACGAACATGGCGTCGAGCTCGTCGCGGTAGCGGCGGAGGGCGGCCTCGGCGGGCCCACCCTCGGGCACGCGCAGCACGACGCTGCTCTGCAGCGACGAGCCAAGGACCTTGTCGGCGCGAGCGCGCTCCAGCGCGGCCTTGATGGCGGCGTGCGCCGCCATGAGCACGGGCATGTCGCCGCGGAGGACGTCGAGGTCGAGCGTGAGCCTCTCGGGTGCGATGAGCGGGTCGCTGTAGAGCTGGTGGAGGGGATGCACGAGGGACCTGTTGATTGGGTCAGATCAGCTTAGAGATTCTAATTATTTGCACGGGCGCGGGCACGGGGCTGCGTGAATTGAACGTACTGGTCCTGCTTCATCCACTCGGGGCGGTGGTCCCAGGCCTCCTCGACCAGTAGGGGCGCCATGGAGGCCAGCATGCGGAGGAAGCCGTTGATGACGGGCTCGAGGACGCCGCCGCCGTCGCCGCAGTACAGGCGGTCCTTGAGGGCCTCCAGGTAGAAGGCCGAGAGGTCGTTGGTGACCCACCTGTTGAGCGCGCTGAACCCCTTGTAGAACTCGTGGTGGTCGAACGCCCGGCCGACCTCCTCCATCGTCCGCTGCAGCTGCATGACGGCGATGTGGTCCGCCGCGCTGAGCGGCGCAGTGCGCGCCGACTCGTGCAGCGAGCCCAGAAGCATCTTGATGGTGGTCCGGTACTTGATCAGCGCGGTGTGGATGGCCTGGAGCGCGGGAACGCCGACCACGACGTCGCTGGTGTAATCGCTGCTCGCAGCCCACAGGCGCAAGGCGTCCGGTCCCAGCGCATCGTAAGAGGGTGGTCCCTGGGCCGCCTTCCCTTTCCGTTTTACCGGCGGCAGGAGCGTGCCGTCCATGACCTGGTGCGGTTCTACGATATTTCCTAATGACTTGGACATCTTCTTGCCTTCCTGGTCTAATGTGAATCCGTGAGTGATGAGCTGCTTAAAGGGGGCGCCTTTCACGAAGTCCGCCTCTCCTACGGTTCCAGCCGCGATGCGGGTTAGAAGACTGGACTGGAACCAACCGCGATGCTGATCGGTACCTTCAAGATAGACATCGGCGCGCCCCTTCATCTGGGTCCAGCTGCTACCGCTGTCAAACCAGACGTCCATTGTATCGCTGCCCCTCCGGAAATCCCCCCCTTTCATTGAGGGCGGAACCCAAGCCTCGTCGTCCGATGCATCCGACCACCAGGCATGGGTCCCGCGCTCCTTGATGACGGAGATGATGTGGTCAACGACCTCTTCATTGACTATAGCCGCACCGTTCGAGTCGTACAGGGCTGGAATAGGAACACCCCAAGCACGTTGACGTGATATACACCATTCACTCCGACCCTTGACGAAGCTCTCGAGCCGCCTTTTACCGGTTTCCGGGAAGAAACGGACATCGAGCAGAGATTCGAGGGCTTCGTCTTTGATGGAGGCCACATCGGCAAACCATTGCTCGGTCGCTCGTACGACGACCGGTCTCTTCGTCCGCCAGTCATAGGGATACTTGTGTACATAGTCCTTGACTAGAAGAACATCACCGTGTGATTGGAGGAGCGCAATCACGTTCTTGCTACCTCCCTCGATGACAGAGGGTGCCGACGTCAAGAGCTCAGGGGAGTCAGGATATGCTTCTCTGGTGAACTTGCCATGGTCGTCAATGGGAGCCGACACAGCTATGCCAAGTGCCCTACATGCCTCATAATCCTCCATGCCATGACCGGGCGCGAGGTGTACTAGTCCCGTACCAGAGTCGGCTGATACGAAATCAGCACGGATGATGGGCTGTGGCTGCGCACTTGCGCCTTGCAATCGGTTCTTATACTTGAGGCCCGTCAGCTCGGCGCCGCGGAACTTCGCGAGAGTAACAGTATTTTCTAATTCCAGAGTTGATAAGAACGAGTCCAGCTGACTCTCAGCAACTAGCAACCCGTGATTTCCTAAACGCACGAGACAGTACGTCAGGTTGTCATGCACGGCAATGGCTTTGTTGGCAGGTAGTGTCCATGGTGTCGTAGTCCAAATCACAGCATAGAGCTGTCCGTCTACCTCAGATGGTACATTCTTAAACTGAGGCAGGCTTCTCCAATCATTTACAATGGGAAATCTGATCCAGGCGGAATTTGACACGTGATCGTCCCTATACTCCAATTCTGCCTCGGCCAGAGCTGTCCTCGAAGAAGGGGACCAGTAAACCGGCTTGAACTGGCGATAAATCAGGCCCTTCCTGACCATCTTCTGGAACAGGCGCAACTGCCGGACCTCGAAGGCGGCGTCCATTGTAGTCCATCTATTCTCCCAGTCAGCCATGACTGCAAAGGACTTGTAGGTCTTCATCTGCTTGAGGATAGTGTTGGATGCAAGGTTTCGGGCCGACTTGCGGATTTCGACAGGCGTAAGCTTGGTTTCGCCGCTGGCATTGGCCCTCTCGAGAGCTTTAAGCTCGATCGGGAGGCCGTGGCAATCCCATCCTGGCACGTATTCTACTTGTTTGCCTTGTTGGATCTTGACGCGCAGAATCATATCCTTCAAGACCTTATTCAGCGCATGGCCGACATGAAGGTCTCCATTGGCATACGGGGGCCCATCATGTATGATGAATGTATGATCGGCAGGCCGGTTGAGCTTCTGCCACTCGTAGAAATTGTCGGCACATCGCTGGATGTACTGTTCCCGGAGCGCTGGCAGAGGTCTCGGGCTGCATGAAGGATGGTAACAATCGATTAGCTACGATGTTTACGATTTGGTCGGTTTCTCCCTCCTATAGACTTACGGGAAAGTAGACCGTGGCAGCCTCAAGGTTGCTGACCATGATTTTGACATGATCTCCTCCTTCTCCAGACCATCGTCGTGATGTGTAGTCCCGAGGCCGCACTTTTTTTAATTTTTTGGTAAATCGGTCATTCGTTGCTTATTCGTCGCAGGGGTCGATGGCCCCATAATTAACCGGACCAATTCCGGTTGATGGGGCAGAGCTTGAGCCACATGGAGTTTCAGGGAGTTTGAGCCACATGAAGCTTGAGCCACAGAAGGTTCCGTGCTGAAGCTCCACCCCTAACCAGAACTCTTGAATGCGTCCGCTAATCAATGTGGCTAATCACGCACAAGCCACACTTCAGCTCGTAAGGCTGAGAGGTGAGTGGCGCTAAGAAAGAACATCGTCATCCTTCTTACTTCGTGCTTCCAACCGGAGGCGGACAATGTCTAGCATCTTACATACATCTCTCACCATATACTAAGCTTCGCAACGTCACGAAGAACACACTTAATCGGTAATCCAACGCGACATGGTAGATAGATGAAGAACTATGGCGCCCATCCGGCGATACCTTCGCATAACGAAGTACTCGGTTCTCGAATGCCGCATCTACCTCGACGACCCGGCTTTGGCCCAAACATGGCTGCTGAACCCACGGAAGCCCGTTCTGCCGCGAGTCATCGAGAGCGTGCGCCCGCTCGTCTTACCCAAGCTGCGCGAGGAGCGGGAGCGCAGTCGCAAGCGTAGCACTAAAAAGAAGGGCATCAAGGACGTCGTAGTCGAGGGTAAGTCACTACAGCCAGTTCACCTCAGTTCAGTCGATGATGCACCATCAATCTATTGACCCATTTATAAATCCTACACGTGTTTGTACCGTCTCCTACTTACCGCTATTCCCTCATGTAGTCTACACCCACCATGGGGAAGGAGGGTGGTTGGTCTTATTGTAACACTGTAGCTGGCCCGTCCGTCCCGAGCTTGGGGGCAGGGTCTCACCACTTGTCCATGCATGCATGTCTCGAAGGGATGATAGTTGATTACTAGTCTGCGGAGATATTGGCTCCTGGCGGTGCGACGTGCCACGACACACACATGCACAGAGACCTGGAAGTTGACACATCAATTGAGCAAAACAGACGACTTCGAGGTGTCGATCTTCCTCACCGAGACAAGCATGCGCCACTCGCTGCTCACGAAACACAAGCACTTCCACGACACGACGCAGACGAAGCTAACATCGAATAACACGGGCCGCTTGGTCGGCGCGGCCAGCGAGACGCCCATCGATGTGGACGACCCCGCGGTAATCGCTGGCCTCCTGCGGCGAGAGGAGAGCGATGAGGATGTGGGGGCCGCCCTGGCCGCTATCCCCGCGGCCGTCGTTGGTGTCGATGCCGATGAAACCATGGCAGGTGGCAGTAGCGGCGGCGATCATGGTGCTGACTGCAGACGGCCTGCGAAGCGCCCGCGAAGAAATACGACGGAAGAAGCGGGGGATGCGGCGGGTCGGGGCCAAGAAAGCGACGTGGAGCCCATAATATCTGATGACGACGATGAGGATGCTGACGACGAGGACGCACTATTCGTCGACAGGAGCCCAGACGACGGGAACTACTCTGGACTGCCGCCCGCTAAGCGCCACAAGGGACCAGCCGCTGCCGCTATCGCTAATCCGGACGGAGGTGGCGGCGACGACAAGAAGAAGCTAGCCATGGACATCTCGTACGAGGGATTTTCTATTTACGGACGGGTTCTGTGCCTCGTTGTCAAGCGCCGCGACGGCGGCACCACCAAGGTGACGGGATCGTCCAGCGGTCAAGTTGCAAGTGGTGCTGGCGGGGGCCGAGGCGGAAGCACGTCGATAAAAGCGGGTGGTGGTGGCCAAGCCATGATGGAGAACTTCATCATATCTACCCAAGTACCCGCCGGAGCGGATGCCACATGAACGAGACTAGACCATGTAAAGTAGATCTTGCGCTCGGTCCACCGTTTGCTACAACAACAACAACAACAACAACTACTACTACTACTACTACTACTACTACTACTACTACTGTATGTCCTGCTGCGTACGACTCCACCGTACCATATGTAGGTGGTCTGCGATGTGTAACTACCACTGTAGAGTCAGGCAGGCTGCGGGACCACGTGCTGTGGGCGTAGCAGATCCTGACGGAGCAGAGGGGATCTTGCCTAATCAGTGTAGCCACAGCAAATAGATAGATATGCGGCCCAGTTGCGTAGCCAAGCTCTCTACGGTGTATGTAGTCCTCGTTTGATTCTTGAATTTCAGATTCCTCCGTGTACACCGAATTGCGATCGACCGAATAGTGTTGTGGCTGAAAAGTGTCCTTGAGGGGGATTGGAGCCGTGTTGCTTATGCCTGCTGCTGATGACGGGGAAACTGTGGGGAAATAAACCGTGAACTGCGCGCTGCGCCGCGCTGTCGCTGTAGCCTGTGTCGCTGCCCATGTGTTGCTGCCGCTAAAGCAGGGACAAAGAAAGAAACATGGATGTATCTCCAGGGGCATGTCATGTACTCCATGTATCTGCCTACTCTGCGCCATAATATGTACAATACGATCGCGAAATATCCATCGCAATATGCGAGTCGGCGCTATTGCGCTGGGGCTCGCTGTTTTGCTGGGGGAGAAGCTGCTACCATTTGGGATCCCTGGTTGGCCAAGCCTAAGTGAGGCCTAGGGTTGGGAGCCTGGTCGGTATCGTACAATAGGCCCCCAGGGCCCCAGCAAAGCGTCCTTGGTCGGGTTGCGGCTGAGCTAGCACATGTGACTGCCCTGCTGGCAGTCCTGCTGGACGGGGCTACTGCGGCCGTGCGCCACGAGCAAAAGACAATACGGGCGATGGCAGCAAGGTCTAAACAACGTATGGGGTATGGGTATGCGCGAATATGGGGATTCTTATGTATAGCCTTGGCCAAGGCTGTGCCATCGATCATGGTTTCAGGAAAAGGGCACCCAGGGTAGTTGGCCCCAGCAGGGAGGGACGGACGGGGGGGTTTTTGTTGATGATTCACCGAGTCATGACGGTAGAGTGAGGGGAAGCCAGATGCAACGATGTTGCTTGCGGCCCGCTGGGAATGGCAACAGCGATGCTCGATTGGCACGACGGACTCCCTAGCGTTGGGTATGTGCATAGGGCAGGATCAGATTAGATATTGTACGTAGAAGATGTATTATACATTATCCGCCAGTTTAGCTTGAGACCGCATTTTCACTGCGCGAAGGATGGAGTCCAAAACGAGCGCAACTTGTGCGAATCGGACGATTGGGGAATCGGGGGGCTCTCGCCGTCCCGGAGACTTCCGCAGCAGGAATTCGTTGTTCGAATACCTGTCGCCATCGTCCGAGACGCAGCTTTCAGCGGTCAGAAGCGGCCCCCAGGTGCTATCGCATCTTTCTGCGGCCCTTGGTCGCGCGGGCGTCTCGAAAGACCGAGAGGCACCAAAAGCACGACGACGTGTCTACGCGTGTTTGCACCTACATAGCCCCCAAATGTTACTTAAACACAGGACAGGACAGGACATTGCGCTTGAGTTCTGACCATATGCCGGGTAGAGTTACACTGCGTACTCGTGGGCGACATAGCTGTGCGACCGAAGATCACCGAGCAAGCCCCAGGGCACAGCAGGGCATGGCGTGGCTCGTATGTGTGATTGTTGGTCAGCGACCACGGTATGATTGGTTGTTTTCTGAATATCCAATTAGTACCGAGAATGGAGCTCGTACGCTGAAACCTTCCCCTGTATCCTGCGAGTGAGTAACTGTGCATATCTCGGTATGACAGGGCATAAGATAAAAATACTGTACTACAATCGGTCCCCGGGAAATATAGCTCAACGCAAGGTTTTGGTAGCTCACCTGACCAGACAGATGCGGAACCAAATCTCCCCTCTTTCTCGTTCGGTTCGTGTGTCGGGCCATGATCCACCAGCGCATCCGCCCTAGCCGCTGCTCTTCCCGCGCGATCCATCCCGGCCAGGACCTTGTCAGTAGCCCGTAGGAAAGGGAGAAGACGGGACGACAGGGCGGGGTCTCGCAATTCCTCCTGTGGGCTTGTAGTAGTATGCATGAACAAAAAGCAGTGGCAGCTGCACCTATGACGTGCCGGCGATCATTCGTGGAGCTCCTGTGATACAGTAGCAGCTTTGTGGAGTAGATTGCCAGTGCATTGAGGTCTTGCTGCATCTCGGTGGATTCTCCCCCATTGCCCAGAAACACGTGTCAGATCGAGATGGAACCTGCCTTGGCATTTCCAGAGTGTCGGATACTCACAGAGCAGGACGAAACACGGCCTCGCTGGATTGTGCGTACTATTCCATCGCTTAATACACCGAGCGAGTTGTCAAGGTGATTGGCAATAATAGGAGATTATCTGTCTGCACCAAACAATGGGTGCGGTCGGCTAACGTCAGCGGTAGACGGTATCGCGCAATTATTGAAACAGGGTGTTGGGAGACATGAAAGTCCCGAGTCGAGATGAGGTCCGGGAAGCAGGTACTGTACATTAGCTTGCTGCTTCAAAATGTGAGAAATGATAATTCTCTACGCCGGAGCTGAGCGGGGACCCCACCACGGCGCCACTTCAACCTTCGCGATGGAGGCGCCATGAGAGGTTTGGATTTCCCGTTCCTGCTTTTTGACGGGCGTGCCTGTCAGATCCTGTCAGCAGCGTACGCGTTTCCCCTCCAAGATTTCTCGGATGGCAATGCTCAGTGAGACGCCTGATGGTGTCGTCCGAATGCCCGTCTTACTCAGAGAGCTCTAGCTGCTGGGGGGCCAGGGCAGCTTGAAAAACCCTTGCCGTCGTGTCCGCATGATCAGAGACATGGTAAAAGGCCCACGTTATCCAGGGGCATATCGGGAATAACGATCTGGGGACTATTATCGATTGGAAATTGTGTGGCAATTATCGGAATCCCTGTTGTCCAAATGTACCCTTGGATTGATGTCGGAACAGAAGCTCAGACACCTGGTTCACCCGCACGAACGCAGCGGATGAGGCTGGGTCTCAGCGCAGCTCATACACGCCATGGGCGGTATGGTGTGTAGTCCATGGACTTTTATCGATTGCCATCGCAGTTTCCTGCAACTGGATAGGCAGGTATCCGGCTGTCCAGGTAGCCACCAGAGCTGACATGGCAGCGCTCCCATGTCCGATGAATCTTAGGTCAGAGTCTTGAGCGAGTAGATGTTGCGACATCTGGTTGCCGGCATCAATGCAACTCGTAAGCTGTAGACGTAAGCTATACGAAGTAGGCTTTTTGCAAACATGCTGCCGATCTTTATTGGGCTTGCCAGCCTTGCTGTTCTTACGATAACAGTCATCGAAATTTCTGTGTTCATGCGATAACTCTACGGATCCAAGTTGTCACCGACGTAAATTCCTCGCTATCCTTGTTCCCACGTGGGTAATGTATGTATCTGCATCCTTGTGGGGCAAAGGAACAGGGACCCTTCGCGATCTCTGTTGATGTCGGTCTGTTCCCACGACAAGCAAAACTCGGAGAGAATGTAGCGATACGACCTAGCCTCATCGAAACTGTTTCAGAGGATCCTCGGAAAGGTGATTGGCCGCTTAACGAGTGGGCAAATGATCGTTCCCTGGTTGCGCTAACCGAAGTACAATATTACATCTATAATAATATCAGGGTACTGCCTCAGCTACGCACTCGTGATCAGATGCCGAGCCTTCGGCCTACGACAACCGCTTCTATCGTATGTGTACTGGTGGGGAGTTTGATAATCCACATGGAGAATAGGTGCCTTTCACTCGCTAGATGGCTAGAGTAGCCCATCCGGAAATTTTCCCAACGACAGTGTCGGGTCTGTTATGTTAGCCTTTGGGATATCAGAACCGAGAACGAGAACTCCTGATACCAACAGTGTCGCGTGTAGATGGATCAAGGTCCTGGCATGATGACGTTCAGCCCGGTCTAAATGCCTACCTAATTGAAGTTTGACTCGCATAGTCGAGCCTGTAAATTCCGCAGCCCATGCATGCAATATCGCCAACCTCCTTGCTTTTGAAGGCAGGATAGTCTTCGCCAAGTAAGCTACTGCCTCATATTCACGAATATGACGTATCATAGGGCGATTGTTATAATCTAGCTGCAATTGTAAAGTTCCAGGTTTCTCCTCAGAGTCCCAGTCTCGTGGGCCGAACATGCCCTGTCATTGCATCGCCCGTGACTAGGCGCCGAGCGAAGCGCAGAACCAGGGCCTTGGAAAGATGTTCTCGCGACATAGGGACACGCCTTTCGTGCAATCTGAACTGAATTCGAAATGGAGCTAGGTCGTCAGCGCAGTCCGAAGAAGCCGGCGTTCGGCATGGACAACCTGGTCCATATGCAGCAGAAGGCAGTATATCGAAGGTCGTTGATGCCGATAAGCAGGCTGCAGCACAGCAGCGATCGGGTCATGCTCGTAACGGTATCCACTAGACTTCAGAAATCCCTGCGGAATCTGACAAACATTGGGTCTAATCCTGCGATTAACTGCAACTCGAGGGCGGTGTGCGGAGGTTTCGGAAGGGAGTTCAGTTGGGATCTCCAATGCATGAACATGGTTTTGCCTGGCTGGAGAAAGGGAACCCGAAGGGTCGGTAACCCAACGGTCTTCCAGAAGGCCCAACGAAAGCAACGGGCGGGGGTTGTAGTATGTGCCGTTTATTAGTTCCTGTCATCAAGTTACTTTTCCCCACGAATATCCCGGGAGCCTCTGGTGGTTCAAACTCCCAGTCAACGTTCTCACAAATGGCAGTCGGCATCATCGAGACGGCTTTTAGACCGGCAATTCCCCTGGAAGCGGAACCCCTGAGCAAAATAGAGGGCTCGACTACCAGACAAAGAGCAAGGCAAACCCTGTCGAGTTTACCAGCGGCGAAGAAGCCAGCAGACCTCCCCCTCGACCAGGGTAGTCAAAACTGCTTTAAAAGGAGCTTTGGTAACAGCTACTAACAGTAATTTCAACTAGCCTGCCCTCGACCGACAAACAGAAAACCCCATGGATTTGGAGGTGACAGGGATTGTGGAATTCTTCTCGAAGCAAGGGCGTTTGCAACCGTCGATAGCGTCGGCCAGTCTAATAACCCTAGAGCTAACGGCGACTGAAGTTGAGTGGCTTGGCTGAAGCAAGAGGAAATTGATGCGCCGCGCTGGTGCCACTAGGTTGTCCGTGTTCGTCTCATGAATCAGGTAATAGTAATCCTAGATTCGAGCGGACTCGGTCATCTCCACTAGTTTCAGGGGCCAACAATTATAGAGAGCGTCGTTTTCCCATAAGATACACTTTTGTGCGTTTGCGCCAGTAACAGAGACATGGATACGACGCTATCGCAAGGCCCACAACCTCAAGCCACAATCAGAAAGCAGTTCCAAAAATACACACAGCACGCAATCTACCGAGGCCTCGCGCTCTTAACCCGTAGTAGCCGCCACCACAGTGCTTCATTACGCGCAGACCACACTACCGCATCTGTAAGAGCAGTTTTCGGGTATATGTGGACTTTAATCGTACGTTAGAGTATTTCGGTATTCCAGCCTCGTCTCCGTTTGATCACCCATGCATGCATACATCGGGTGACAGATTCTCCTCCTAATGCATTGATGCCCCTCGTGACAGATGCGACACGGTCGGAGCATTGGTCTGGCGGCAAGGACGCCGAAACGCGGTAGCGCTCGCTTCTTAGCTGCCGAAATATCGCACGATGATGCTGTATTTTGCGGAGTTTGTTCGCCTTAGCTGCTTGGCCGTTCCTGTATTGATACCACGGGGTCTGTGAGGATTCTGATACCAGTGCAGGCCAGCACATAATGAGTCATGGCCCACTGGTAATGGTCATTCCAGAATACTAAATTGATACGTATTGGGTATGCGATAGGAGCACAGGGTATACTGTCCGAAGTCTGCGATCCTCTCAGGGTAAGTGTAGATATGATAACAGGCCCTATCCATGAATACCGCCCACTTAACACTTCAGGGCCCGAAAGTTCCGAACTGCGTTGTACGGTCAAGTGGAAAAGTCAACTGGGTAAAATACCTGGTTTCGCCGCGCCGTAATAACGGCGAACATGAATTGTGCGAATGATAATTCAGCTTCGCTCGCGTGTGGGCCATATCGAGTCGCGACTGCGATACAGCCGCGCAGGCAGTGCCGAAAATTAATTGCGCATAAGAGCATTACGGAATTATGCTACCAAGCTTGACACTGAATATCAAAATGAATAATTTCGTCAAGTAAGAAATAATTATATCGCTTAGCTCTCGGGCTAAAATTCTTTTGAGTTGTTACTTTTTTCAGATTGTCATCATAACTATGTGCAAACTATTTTCGGCACCGTCTGCCGCGCTGGCGATAGTTCAAGACAATCAATCAATCTTCCGAGATTCTCACATCATTTCCAGCTCAAGGCTTGCGGCAACATAGCTCCAAGGTATCTATCAAGTTCTAGATTCAAGCCACCAAGAGCCTCAGCCCATTATGAGACCACTCTTGAACTTGCAGCCTTCTACAAGTCCGAACTTTTGGTGATCTTCAAGTTGTGCCCTAAACGCTGCCCATGGCTCCATCTGCTATATGCTATCTCGACACTAGTTTAGTAGGCCCCTACGTCAGATGGAAGATACTCGACTACGTATACGAACGGTGGCCGCGGTAGCAGACCCGAAAATAGATAAGAGAACCGAACTACGGAGAATTCAATATACAGTATTATCTCTCGATATCATATGGCTTTGCTTCTTCTATCGTGGGATCTCGGCAAGTTAATCCGATCAACTCGGGGTACCCTAACTAGCAGAATTTTGCCTTGTTTATGCACTGATGAATTCATGGATTATTGCGTTGGCTAGTACGAAGTAGGTTCAACCAACCATCTTTAGGGCTGGAATGCAGGGGTTAGTGCAGCTTTTACTCAGACGTCGATCACCTGGGCCAAGGGCAGCTGAATGAATGCCCGTCCTTAGGTTATTGTTCTTACCTATTACCGTCCGGGGTTAATTGAATCGTCAGTTGGATTGAAGGGACTCCGACACTCCGACAAACCTGCTCCTAACTAAATACAACTTGTATCGCAATTCGCATCTCTGTGCCCTGATCTTTCTTACCCCCTTGACTCGAGCGCATTTCGATTTCCCGAAATGGTCTCGCGTCTCTCCTTCTACATCGACAGCTAGTGACCTGAAACGGCCGAATCGTTGAACGATATACGATTGGCAGCTTTTTCGGGAACTCACCGCAACAACCTTGAAGAGTATGCTCAAATGAGGTCTCCACTCCGCCGGCACTGAATGACACAATCGGTTGCCAGTAACAAAATTTTCCCGTGTTAGAGAAGGGACCCAATGTCAGTGAGAGAGCGCCCAGGTGCTGCAAGGTGGAGCTTCAGTGAAATGGGCTGTGGAGTACCTGATCGTTCTTCTTCAAGGCTTCTATGCAGGAGTGGAGTAACCCTTTCCTGGAGCCTGCTACGTGATCTCTGATTGCTTTGACCCCTATGTGGTCTTTCTCCTTCGCTTCGGTTTGTGCTCAACCTCCTGCAATCAACCTAAACATATCTTAGTGCCGGTACTCCGTACATGAACCAGGAACCCGATCATGACTATCAGGTACACACTAGAAATAGCTCATAGGATTGAGGCACAGGCATTTTGTGGATTGAAGGCATGAATACGATGTGATGATAATCTACGTGTCCGTATCATTGATCTTCGAAGTTGCAGCATCGACTGGTCAGGATTATCGGCAGTAGACTGTTTGATTCGTATGGTATCGACGGACTGGCCGCAGGTCCGCAGCCTACAATTTCCGGCCAAAGCCAATTTCAGTTCTGTTCAGCTTCTGAGCTTGCAGGTGGGAAATCGGGCTGCCAGGGCTCTCCTAGCCACTTCAATGTTCAATGTTGTCTTCTGGAGAAGGATGTACCAAAATCGCCTGCTTTGTACTGTACATCCTGAGAAGTCGCAGGGGTGCGATTTGGGTCTTATGCTTGTTTCATTACACCTTTTTTTGTGGAACTAGCCAGACTCTACCCTGTTCCCTGTTGCGTCCTTGGCTGCGTCACTGTGGCCCTGACGGTTTGGGAAATTCAATTTTTGTCTTCCACATCCGAGGCACGCTTCTTAGAGAAAAAGATACCTCCCTAGTACGCGCCCACTTTCAGGAGTTCCAGCTATTTCGTGAATCCTCAAGTACTATTGTAGTACTCTCTGAGGGCGGTGTACTTTCCGTTGTAGCTTCCAGCGACAGTTCATCAAATTGGCCAAATAGACGATTATCATTCTTCGGCCACTTCAAGATATAATAACCTCCTCCCCCGTGATCTCTCCCCAGTCGTCCGATTCGATTCACCATAGCAAGTTCCACCAGACATATAACAACAGCAACTTATCATCTTCAAAACCAACTAGCTTCTCGTCAAACAACCACTTCCTCTCAGCTCCTCACAGCCCAAGGAAGCATCAACTCTCATCGACTCTCGGTCTTGTGCGCTCACAAGACCACTACTTACGAACAACACAAATCGGCTTTAAGCCTCACCACTTCAACAACCGTCAAGCTGGCTTCCACTCAGCTCTTCGAGATGCCTTCTCAGCGCCCCTCACAACTACCTCCCTGCCCCGGCCCGCCGCCAAGTAGGCCACTCCCTCCGCTGCCCAAGACTGGTTAATTTAGTGGCCCTCTTGGCAGGGGCAGTCGGTAGTGGTCGTCAATCAACACATCAGACTCCCATCAACTGCATTACAAAAAAAAATAACACTAGAGCGGTTGCGATGGCCAGACAGCGAAGCATACAATTGCAGCCCTGTGTGACTGCGCCGTCTGCCAGCAGAATAGCAAGATGTTATTTTTGGCCTCTCTATCTGCTCCCGAGGCGCATATATGCACATGCAAGTCATCGGCATTGCATACTTTCCACTTACCCACCGTCCAATCATTGGTGCTGACGGATACTTGCACAAACCGCGGCTCGACAACGCCTGATGGAGAAGCTGCATTGCAACCGACTATATGCACGCTTCACGTGGGGGCCGACCTCACCGCCCTTCGTGCATTTCTATCAATGCCGACCACCAGGCATCCCACCCTGCGAGCTGGCTCGAAGGACCTATTACCTTCTTAGTCGTCGCACATGGCGCCTAGTCTGTAATTTTAATACGAATACCGCCATTTAATATCGATCTTACGACAACAATCACGCAAACAGGAGATCCGAGGGGAGACACCGGGGCCGTCGTGCCACTCGACTACGGAGTTTCGGGGTTTCGATTTTGGGAAATGTACTATACAGAACGGCATTGTCAGGGCGCCATTCTGCAAAGAATGGCCACATATGCGAGGGATACTCCGAGGGAAGGAGAACCAGATTCACGATGGACGCATGCACGCATACACACTCTCGTCGGTGAATGATAGGAATGATTTGTGACGCGAGAGGATCTCAGTAAAACTGAATGAAGAATACAAGCTATTCATGCAATACACCACGTGTCTTACTCATCAGTGACCATGCTTGCGTTCAATCCGACCTGCTGTCTACCACCAATCGTTGATTACTCCTGCGGACGGGGGGGGGCCTCGCAACAGTTGGGGTGTCCAATGACTTCCCATACTGGGTTCACGTCTGTCTAGGGCCTGTCCCAGTCGCTAAGGTCGAAGCAGCAGTTGTCCCTAAGAACATACCGGTATCCCGGTGTCAGCTTGCGAGCGCCCCAAATCGAGCGGCTTGCATAGCGCGTTCCCGGGACCGGCGCCAACGAATCTGGACCTAAGCGGCAAGTACTGCCCCAGCGACAAGTCATCGCTTGCATCATGATGGTTTTCTACTGAGGTAATAAGAGGGCCGCGGAGAATGGATTTGTCACTACGGCCATCGGAAAAGCCAGCCGGCCACAGAACGAGACTGGTTCCAAGTTCCGGCGCAGCAATATTGGAGCGACGAGTTATTATTTCCACACGACGCCAGCCAGGTCTGCTGCTCATTCACAACATACGATCTACATACGATGTACATATATACGGTTTCCTTGTTGCAGACGAGGAGCCCGGGGGGGATCTTACGGGAGCAGCGGAGGTACAGAAGGAGTTCGCGGCCAGCCTTCCTTGTCTACATAAGCCCGAAGGAGATTATCTCTACTAATAACTCCTTACATTACTTATGCATGTGCATACATACGCAGCTCCAAATTGCGCCGGTGCTCGTACCCAACCAACCTAGGATTGCCTTGTTGAGCGGTAGGAGAAGCGGTTCGTGAGCGCCCCCATTCTAACGTACTGAGCTTGCAAAAGGAGTGGAACAAGGCCTATTCCGACGAACCCCCCTTTCCTATAATTCGATTTCCCCATTTGGATCTTGGCACGTCTTAAATAAGAGAGTAAAAGGGAAGCGTACCATGCAGCCCGTGCGCATAGGTCCGTCTCCGGACCCCTGCCAATTTATATGGCCCGTTCGAGACCTGGCAATGCGCTGGAGCACTGGATGCTCCGGATGCCCTGGAAGCCGTTGACATGGAAATCCTGGAAGCCCTGACTAGCCGTCAACCCGGGAGTCATCGACCTGGGTGATTGGCGACTTGCAGACCTTAGCTCTCGCTTAGTTGAGAACCTGACATAGACCGCGGACAGCTTGGCCTTGCCTTGTGGGCGGGATGCCGGGGTTAGGTCCGGTAGTTGGCGTTCCGCCCTGGCGGTACATACCCACTGATAGTGTCACGAGCCATAGACGATGTTCGTGCTAAAACTCCCACCGCCTCTTGGAACAACCAGCTCCCCGGGTTGCAATGTACGTACGAGTGGGTGGATGGTCCTGCTTCTTGCACGTAGGTATACATATGTGTATGCACGGCAGTAGCAGGATCACATCAAGAGCTGCAGATCTCACGGCGAAACGACGGCGTGTTATTGTTAATACCAGTAGGTACTGTACGTGTTGGCCTGCCTCACGCGCGAAGGGAATAGGGGAAGAGAGGATCTTCTTGACGAAATGTTCCCCGGCTGCCCCGGTATCAAAATCGAGATGAAGATCGCGCGTCTGGGGCTCCCGACGGATCCGATCCTGCCAAGCTCCAAGGGGGTGGGTGGAGCCTGCCGGGGTAGCAATAAATTGCTCCCGATCTTGTCGACCTATTTATGGTTCAACTTTGTTCTAACGTCTTTGGGACTTCGTCTCAATATCATAATAAGCGATATCAGTTTAGGGAGAGTTGCGAATCAGTAACGAAATACATAGGTAACTTATGAATTCGCTGAGCTATCCGGCGTTCGTGGGGCTCTCCGTGGAAATGATTTCTCGGTTCATTATGCTGAGTACCGTATTAGGTATCTCTTTGATATTCGTCTACTTGGCAAATGCCGAGGTGCAGATCCCCAAGACGGGCTTAGTTTTCCCTCCCCTAATTAGCTGCGCACGGCCGCACCGGGCACATACTACGATGCCTACGTTTTCAGTAATTAATTATACATATCAAAATTACGGAACGGGGAAGAACCGAGCCCGTCTGGAGGAGGATCATTTTGGCGTTTGCAAAGTGGACGAATTTCAAGAGGTACAAACTCCAGGGGTTATTGCAGTTGCGCGATACAAGCCCCTTTTCTCTTGACATTAAGGTACGATTGGCTCTCCGGTGGTCTGTATATTTGCCATACAGTTTATTAGGAAGTAATACCTGAATACTGTATCTGCCCTGTAGCGTCGGGTCCGAGCGCGAATAGGTCGGGCTAGAATTTGTAAGATTTCTATCACGTGATAGCCTCAATTGACATCAACGTCATGTATCTTGTCTGGCTAATATTGGTGCGTCGTTACAAAACTCGACATGTCAACCGATCAAGCCAGCGACACTCTAGATATGTGTGGGTTTGCATGCCACTAACTGCAATAATCTCTGAGAGTTGTAACGCAGCAAGCCACAGGGACCGTCCTTGGGCTAGATGGAGTTTCCCGCGGATATTGCGATTGGAGAAGTCATATTGAATTTAGTTCCTAACCAGCTAACTGCTCGTCACGAGGAAGAAGACTGCTCGTCACGAGGAAGAAGATTGCTCGTCACGAGGAAGAAGACTGCTCGTCACGAGGAAGAAGTCTGCTCGGGCCTCATATCAAGCTCTTGATCATATTCTCAAGTCGGCCTCTGTCCTGTGATCCAATTGACCAAGCCTACAGATACTTCAAGAAGGGAAATTCCTGCCTGCCGCTCTTGGTGGAGAATTCGTTTCGGACGCAATATACCACGGTGAAAGATCGTATCCCGCCTGCGCTCCTCTGCAGTCTATAGGCGCATAGTGTCGTCTACTGGAGGTTCGTTCCCCGAGTTCGCAGGGCGTAGGTCTCCAGATATCCTTTCCATTTGGAACCAAGCGAATGAAGCTATCTACTCAGAGTTGCACCTATCACCCCGTATCTCAACCATTAGTGCAACAGCGCTGAGCGCTGGCGGTCGTCCGACAACTTCGCTGATTGGAAACGGATCTCGACTTGGCTCTGCGGCGTCTCTTGCGCAGTCGCTGGGGTTAGTCCACGACCCCACGCCTTGGGATATTCACGAATCAGAAGCATCCGAGGACCCAATATGGTGGTCACTTCTCATATATGGCAAATGGTAAATAATTCGACTTCTGCCCGGCGGTCGACATTTCTAACGGAAGCCAGAACAGCATGGCATACGGGGCTCCGCCACGTCTGCAGCGATTTACGTATAATGATCCGACACCTACTCTCGAGCATTTCTACAGATCGTAACATTTCAGGAGCACCTTGGCGCTACAGCCGTGTCTGTGCCTCTTCACACATTGACTGATGTCTTGGATCACTATCTTCAGTATATCTATACTCTGCATGCGGAAGCGAACATCTCAGTCCGCCGCCTCCGATTCCGTCTTAATAGCTGGGTAGAGTGCCTGGAGGGCGACATCCGAAAGACGATCACCTGAGGAACACGGCTCCGCCTCCAAGGCGCCGCCAACCTGCGCCTGGCCTATCTCTCGGCCCAGCTGCTCCAGCAGCGGATCGAGCTAGACTTCGACCAGGCGAAGGACACGGAGCCGGACGCCGACGCCGTCGCCAATCAGTACATCTCGGTGCGGAGGACCGCCGAGGACATCGTGCACCTCGTGCAGGAGCTCGGCGGGGAGCAGCTGGGGGACTTCTGGCTCAGCGTCGGCGCCTTCGTCTGCTCGTCCAGTGACCTCCCTGCTCCGGTGCGCGCTCATCGCGGAGAAGGACAATGACAACGATGGCGGCCAGGGTGGGCCGGCGCAGAGTACCTCCCTCAGGCTCGCCTAGAGCCTGATCACGGCCCTGCGCCGCCACCGGGATGCGGCTAGCTAGGACCTCGAGGATCTGTGTTCTGCCGCAGCACTGCGAGGCCATCGAGAGGCTCATGACCCCCGCACAGGCAAGCTACAGCCTGCTTGCTGTCCCGAACTATGACGACATAGGGATGAGGATACCTGACGCGTCGTTCATCGGTGAACTGCTTCCCAGACTCTGGGAAGCCTTTTGATGTCCGTGACGGCCACGTGATTCGAGGCAAAGAAGAGGAGACGAGTCGGGACTTGATGTGTGTAACTGCGGTATCCCGAGTGGATCCACAACGTTATCCGAGGCGAAGCTTAACCGCGATTGGGTGGGGAACTAGGAGGGCGTCTGCAGTCACCAATGGAATCTCTCCGTTCCCTCCGAAATGGGAATTGGTTGGAATGCCTATTAACGAGCAGTTGGTGTGACCCGTATGATTCGATATAGAACAAGTCCCATGTCTGGGACCTGCATATCCCGGACCACGCCTGATCAAGCGAAACATCAGCCGGGCTTTTGACGGAATAAACATTTAAACGGGGGTATATGAGGTCCAGGTTGACGCTTATGGACTATTATATTGTCCGATTATATCATTTCGCAGTACGTAGGCTTTCCCCCCTACAAGCGCGCATCACACTATTCGTAATAGTAGGCCACCCCTATGTCATATCTAATACGTATAGAATAAAAGAGACTCAACAAGAGTCTTGTGTATCAGACCTACTACTCAATCTTTTTAAGTTATCATTTTGCACAACAGGAACGCTTGCTAGAAATCGTTACCTTGGGTTGCGACTACGACATCCTTGGATATATCATATTTGAATTATGAGCTGCAATCCCAACAATACCGAAGGGTTCCCCAGTGTCATTAGCACGCCCTAGGCTACCAGGCCGTACTACAGCCAGCGCAAGACCTTCTGAAAACGTAGGAGATGTCTAAGCGGACAGCGACGGCTAGAACAATCTCGGCTACATCTATCTGCCGTTATTCAAAACAATCTTGATGTTAGCTAGCGGGCGTTTAAGCAGCCCTAATACAATGGCGTGCTTCCCAGTGTGGAAGCAATGGCCTCTTCTAATATCTTGAGGCTGTGTTTGATCTGCTCGCGAGTGATCGTGATCGGCGGTGCGATCCTAAAGGTGCCCCTGAATGCCGAACGCGCAGACGGGTTGGCCCAGACGCCGAGCTCGTACGCGCGGTCAGCAAGGCGTCGCGCGAGCTGGATGGCGAGCGCTTTCGTGTCGCGGTCGGCCACGATCTCGACGCCTGCCATCAGACCCCTCCCCGGACGTCTCCGATGCAACCATATCGGCTCTGCAAGCGTCTCAGACCTTCTTGGAGAACTACCCTCAGCGCCTTGGAGCTCTCCGCTATCCAAGCGACCTCCAACCGCTTTGCCGTGGACAAGTTCCCCTATCTGCTGCTACGCACGCCGCGGGAAACTTCTCCGGGCCCTTCTATGGTCTTCTTATCATGGCCAACGACAATCTTTGATGGATTGCTGATATCCTTTGTCTCCTCGGGTGCCAATTGCGTACTGCAATAACAGGTCTGATCCGCGGTCCTAAAAAGTATGCTCCTAGTTAACAGATAATACGTGAGGCTACCGCGCGCCGGGGTAGCACGGTAATACCCTCGTGTTAAAGAGTCCGAATTTTAAGCGCCCCTCCCCGATGAACAAAGGGAGAAGGGAAGAATAAAAATGGCGCATGATGTGCGCCAGGCCCTGCAGGCCTGCGGCGGACCTCGGGTAATATTGAGAAAGATACTCCGTGATCTGTAGGCTCCTCCTTGTAAATGCCGAGGACTTTCGCATGGTGCTGAATCACCCTATTTCTTGCCACCCCCTGGATTGCCAGTGGGGAAGCGATGCGGGCAGAAGTGGACTTGTTCCGTTTCCCCTTCTCCAGACTGGACAGCCCTATGTGCACGTTTTTAGCAGGCCCCTCCAATCTCAGCTCCGCTGACGTCAACCATGCACTTTCTGCCGCTTATCATCACGTGCGGAGCCAACTCGTTATGCGTGACCTTTCCCGGTTTTCCCGTTTCACGGCCCTATCAGGTTGGTGGTCAAAATAATTGTCACACTTTACTCTTCAGCCCTTAAACCTCACCGAAATGATAGCAATGGATGAGCCATATTATATCTGCGGACTTCAGAATATACATTACTTAATAGGTCAATGAGTAAGCAAGTCGACTATATCACTACTTCTTGCTAAGCGTTTTGGTTGATTTTCCACCATCTTTGCAAATAGTTGCATCGGAATAAACTGCCTCTGAAGCAGTGTGGAGGTGTGTCAATTATTTTTATCCACGACCTGCCTATCAAGGTAGCATTACCGGGGAGGACGCGGCGGATGCACCGGCGTCCCATTCATTGGAGGACCCTGAAAATATGCACATCGATCAGCCATCCTTCAAACCCATCTCGGCATAGAGGATCAACGAATGACACCCAACATCGGATCGGTCACTCTCCGGTACAAATCCGCCTCGGAGCAAATCTTGTGATCACCAGGCGGTGAATACGACAGCGCTCTCAGATTGATACCGGCCGGCTTGGCCGATGATTTTGGTGGTGCCAAGGCTTGCCTACCAAGGTATTCATTGGGCAAATTGGGAGATCCTTATCCTCTCCACGATTAGACGCCAGCGTCTATCAGCTGCCTCTCTTGAAAGTGATACCGTGATTATCCGTCGGTGCTCAAGCTCCAGCTGAATATGGTGTTGGAGCTTCACGTCTGGGGTCCCGCCTTCGGCCTCTCATCCATCGACCCAGAGTGTTTAGCTGCTATTGCGTACTTCGCTTACGTGGTACCACGTGAGGATTGGGCCTTGTCCGCCAGCAATGATGTCTCCGTCTGCCCAGATCGTATGTGCCACCCCCTCCCGTTAATCACGAATTTCCACTTTACTGACGCCTTCGGCTGATCGTCCATTGTAGATATACTTCCAGCACTTAATCACGGAGGTATATGGACATCCGGGTACGCAAACGTTGTGTCGTACCTAGCGAAACATCACGCGTCGTGCTCGCTCGATGACGATCTCACGCCGCCGCAGAGGGCGGACTCCCTGGCCTGTGCCTCCTTCCTCGCGACGCGGGGATCTGCGCTCTTGGCCATGTCCCTCTACGTTTCACCAGCGACGTGGGCTAAGCTCACGCGGCCTGCGTACTCCTCCCTCCTCCCCTTCCCGCTGACCTGGACCGTCCCCCCGGCGATCCGCGCGGCCGCCATCGAGAAGGTCGAGCATCTCGGCCTAGGTCATCTGGCCGCCGAGGTAGACAGCGGTGATCCGTCCACGAGCCCCCCTGCGGTATCCACGACGTCGACCGGCTTCATCCGCCTGCCGGCTCGTCTGGGGCCCAGCAGCACCCTGCAGCCCGAGCAAGCGTCCGCCATCCGCCTACAGAGCCTTGCGGGCGACTTCTTTTCGGTCCTGGATGAGCTCCGGGGGGAGAAGAGATTCCTCCTCCGAGACGGGAAGCCATCCTCGCTCGACTTCTTGGCGTACGGCTATCTGAAGCTCATGCAAGTGCAGACGCCGCACCCCTTTCTGGATTCCGCCATGAAGAGGTCCCACCGTCGTCTGGTAGGATTCGTAGACGAAGTACACTCTTCTCTGCCGTTTGCGTTGGGTGATGGTGCCAGCAGTGTCGAAGACCCGCCGTGGCAGGCACCGGTCCCTGCCGGCGCGGTCGAGGTGCTGGGGAGATTTGCCCACGGTGTCGCGGACAGCATCCCTTCTGCAGGAGATAGCTGGAAGAGATGGAGAAGAGGTGGCGTGCGGGATGGAGCCGACGACAAGGTGAAAGACCCTAACCAGGTGGCCCTCACGGTCGGAGGGGCCTTACTTGGTCTTGCGGCCCTGGGCGGCGGGCTGCTCTTCAGGTCGTTGTCGCCCTTTGGGGCGAATACGCACCGCTTCGAACCAGAAAAGGAAGACCAGACCAGTTTGCTGCGGTTCGGCGAGGTGGGAGCAATGCTGCAGGCGTTGCCCGTTTTCCCCCCCTCGAGCGATACGCTCTATCATACGGGCAATGTCGATGTCACTGTTGACGTGCAGCCTAGCGCTATTTCACCACCGGTGTGACGTAGATATTCGACTCTGAACAACTGCTTCTGTTTGCGCATGACTACATCTTTTCACGGACAACATGGAGGATGCAGCAAGCGGTCTCTCGCGAGATACCCGCTGGTTCTTAGGTAATGCTGCATATGAGAGTGAGCTTCCATAGCATCGCGACCCTCAATATCGCCTGTAATACTAGACGTGAAACACCTCGCAGACTCTTACCGACTCAAGTTCCACAGTGCGAGCTTGTCATTCGCCCTTGTATATCGCGTGGCGGTTAACAATGATCGATACCATGTACCGAAAAGCTACTGAGGCAAATTTACCCCGAAGCAGATGAAGTTCCAGGAGAGCCCGATAGGCCCGTCAACTCTGACCGTGAACACCCACCGAGGCACCTAGGCAGCAAATGGTCTGATACTGCGGCTCGACGCAGGTCGGAGTGGAGTACATTGAGCCGCATCGTCTCCCACTCGAGAAATATCTTATTTTGAGTCTCCCTAGCAGCAAATACAAGAGATCTAAGCAATTGACTTTCGCTCGTCCCAGCATTTGCCTCGTCTTTATGGGTAGTCGATCCCTTAACCGCTCGCGAAGCTGGCCGGGTGGAGCTAGGTTTGGCGACGTCTCTCTATTCTCAGCCTGGTCCCGGAGAGTGGGTGGATGCTGTCTACCCCTCTACCATCCCGAGAACTCCGGCCGCGTCGCAACTTAAACTTCGGTGAGCTCGTTCTCAATGGATGGCGTGATGCCGAAAGCCGATGGGCTGATTAGCCCAGCTCATCATCTGGAGAGCGTGAGAACATAGTTTTCTATTAGGTTTCAACATGCCTGCCAACTTTATATATTCTGTTTGTTCTAGAAAAAAATACTCCAAGCGACTTTGGCCGGCAGCCTGGGTTGGGAGACGAGCCACCATAGAATTTTATCATGTAGGATGCATATCGCTCTTCCCAGTCGAATTCGTCCGCGTCTCTGCCGGTAGAGGCCTACATCTCTCTCCCGCCCGCTTACTCCTCTTTCCTCCTCTGCCCTTCCTCGCTAGTTCCCGTTCCCTCCGGTGCGCATGAAGAGGTTCGGCGGCTTATCGCGCGCCTGAAACTCCTCGTCGACCTCGTAGACGATTTCCTCCTGGCCGCGGAACCCCAGCCCGGCGTAGGCCAGCCGCCCCATGGCTGACGCCTCGGTGGTGCACTCGGGCGCGCCGCGCCGCTCCCGCGCCTCCTCGAGCCCCCACCGCACGAGCCGCGACGCGATGCCGCGCCGCTGGAAGGCCGGGTCCACGGCGCACATGTCCAGCACGAAGATGGCCGGCGGTTCTTCCTGAGAGGCGGCCTTCTCCCGCGCCACCGCCACGCGCCGCTTCATCAGCGACCGGTAGCACTGCGCCACGAACCGCTGCTCGCGCTCGTCGCCCGGGTGCAGCACATCGAGGTCCACGCCGGTGCGCCGCAGGTCGTCCGTCGGCGGGTCGCCGCGGCCCTTGACGAACGACACCTGCGCCCAGATGGCGACGCCCGCGATGGTCCGCCGTCCCGGGTGCCGCGGGTCCGGCACCGAGGCCTTCAGGAACACCGTGTTCGGGTTGCCGTCGCGGTCGCGGGTCGTGGCGCGCCAGCGGTCCACCATACGCGCTGCGCAGCGCGCGCGCCCACCGCCCTCCGACACGTCGTCCCACCCCGGGTTCATCGATGTCCAGATCGCGTCTCGCGCCTGCCGCCCGAAGGCCTCGGCCACGGCGTTGAAGCCCTCCACGATGTCCTCGGCGCGGTCGATGACCTCAATGCGCACGTCGTCGCCCTTATTGGCGTCGGATGCCGATGTTTGGTCTGACATGACGACGATGATGTTGGTGATTTTAATAGATAATACCCGGTACGTGACCAAGGAAAAGAAATGACGCATAGGGGGCCTGTTTATACATAGACTACGTATGTGGATGCTTCCCCCGAGGTCGGTGGCACTACTGTATGCGGGCCAAGCCTACTATGGCTGATTAGTTGAGGTTGCGGGTACCGTGGTTCACATGGGGGCTTCCTATATAGAATAATATTTTCGGCGCATTTTTTTCCTGAGCAATAATGCGACTGCGAGGTCGCTTTAGGATCATCTTTAGGAGGCTTGAGACGTGGTGCCAACGGTTCTTCCCAACAAGCTGTCGTGATAAACACATCGAGTTGGAGACATAGACGTGTGGGTAAACCATTGTTGGGATTGTTGCCCACCTGCTAGATTCGTAGCTCGCGTCATGTATTCCATGCACCATGACGGGGTAATAGAAGGAGAGCCCCGAAAAGTAGTTGACATCCACGGGGCCCGTTATTATGCTCACCCTTTACATTCATGGCCAGCAGAGGCGGGACGTCTTCCCAGCTTCCGAACAGGTTTTGGAATTAAGTGCAATCTTGATCAGGACGCGCGGCTTCCTCAAACAGCGTCGGTAAGCCTTTCATCATCGCCAACCAGTCATAAATCATTACCATGCCCGAAATCAAAGCTACCCGGGACAAGAAAAGGCGTCCCTTTCGGATGATCTCACAAACGCGCTTTCGCAGGCACGTCCTCTCCCCTTCGAGCACTCTCCTCAACCCCCTCCGCTTCTCCATCCTCCTCCGGATCATGCCCTTGAGCGGCGGCCGCTCCCCCCGTCACAAGGGCCAGCGCCGCAGCCCCGGCCTGTACCGCCCCGGTGACCGCCGCGGCCCCGTACCCGCCCATCGCGGCGCTCTGCAGGGTCGCGAATACGCTACCGCCGATCACGTTCCCGATACCGGCCTGGAATCCCGCGGCAACGGAGCCTGTAATCATTCGTTAGTATGGTTGATTAGCCGATAAGGCGCGACCACTTGCCTCCGATGACGCCCTGCGCCCCGAAACCGGCGAGGGTCAGGAACGGGGCGGCGACGGCCCCGGGCACCGCGGCCGCGACCCCCGCCGTGGTAAACAGCGCGGCTTTGCCCGGATTCTGCCTGATCCACGTGACGCCCTCCTGGGCTAGTCCTTGGGCATTCTGCATGATCGCTTCCATGGGCGACGTCGTAACGTTGCCGACGTGCGCCAAAGCCATTCTTTTGTTGGTGTTTTGTTAATGGGCGGTGTCGGCAGCGCTTAAAGGTAAATAAAGGCCGTAAGCGGAATTATATACGTTTTTAACTGGGTATTAGGACCATGCGCATAAAGAAGGGTAAAGGGGAAAGTTTAAAAAAGAAGAGCGCGGAGGCTACTAAGTTAAAGTGGAGGCGTTGGTTTTCAGGCTGTTCTAGGTGGCGAGGAAAATTAGGCGCCCGGGCCTCTCGGCGGGCCAACAGGAGGCGTCGGTAAGCGTATCATCATCGCCACCCATCATATATTATAACCAGGTCCGAAATCAAAGCTATGCTGCAATAAAAATAACATTCTTTCGGATAATTTTATAAACTTCCTTTCGCAGGTACGTGGTTTCTTTCTCGAGCATATTTCTTAACCGCCTCCTCGTCTAAATCCTTATTCGTATCTGCCTCCTGACTCTCCTCTGCCTTCGTCTCCGCCTCTCTCTACTCTTACGCTTCTCCGTTCTTTCCGCTTCTTCATCCTCCGTTTCTTCATCCTCCTCCGCTTTTCCAACCACCGTTTCTTCATCCTCCTCCACTTTTCTATCCTTCTCCGCCTCTCCATCCTCCTCCGCTCCTCCATCCTCCTCCGCTTCCCCATTCTCCTCCTTGCTACCCTCATCAGTGAAGGCCGCTTTCATGGCCAGCGCCGTGGCCCCGGCCTGTACCACCCCGTTAACCGCCACGACCCCGTAACCACCCATCGCGGCGCTTTGCAGGGTCGCGAACAGGCCGCCGGCGGCCATGTTCCCGACGCCGGCCTGGATTCCCGCGGCGATGGAGCCTGTACTTATTTGTTAGCATGCTGGTTAGCCGAAAAGCTGATAAGGCGCGACCACTTACCTCCGACGATACCCTGCGCCCCGAAACCGGCGAGGGCTAGGAATGGGGCAGCGACGGCCCCGGGTGCCGCGGTAGCGAACCCCGCCACACTAAGTAGCGCGGCTTTACGCGGATTCTGCCTGGCCCACTCGGCGCCGTCCCGAGCGTATCTTTGGACCGTCTGCATGTACCCTTCAATGGGTGACGTCGTATCGTCATGGGCTTCCATGGGTGACGTCGCAGCGTCATGGGCTTCCATGGGTGACGTCGTAACGTCGTGGGCTTCCATGGGTGAAGTCGTAACGTCGTGGGCTTCTATGGGTGACGTCATAACGTCGTGGGCTTCCATGGGCGACGTCGTAACGTCGTCAGCTTGTATCTGAGTCATTCTTTTGTTGACGTTTTGTTGGCGGACGGTGTCTGCGGCGCTTGAAGTAGGAGTAGATGAAGACCGTGAGCGAGATGATATGCGTCCCATGGGTGACGTCGTAGCGTCGCCGACATGCATCCGAACCATCCTTGTTGGCGTTTTGTTGATGGACGGTGTCGGCAGCGCTTGAAGTAAGGGTAAATGAAGTCTGTGAGCGAGATGATATGCGTCTTCGACGGGGTATTGGGACCATGCGCATAAAGAAAGGTAGGGGGGAAAGTTTGAAGTAGAAGAGCGTGCGGGCTGTCGAGTTGATATGGGAGGTGTGGGTTGTCAGGCTCTGATAGGCAACAAAGATGATTTGGCGGCAGGCCTCCCAATCGGGCCAACAGGAGGCGCAAACGACTTGGTGCTAATGGTCCGACTTGCGGCTGTTACATGCAGAGTGCAACAGTATGCATTATACTTCTGCATAGCTTTCCGTGCGTGAATCTGCGTGCAGAGGTGTGCATCGATATACGCACTTTCTAGCGTTTACCTCCAAAGTGTAAAAACTTCCTATTAAATATATCGATGGAATTCTACTTCGGTATCCGCACCGGAACGACTCTACGTATAAGGCCTATCCTGTTCTACCGATGCGTGAGCGTTCTATTGGTCTCGGGTGACTGTTGCCGTAGTGAAACTTAAAGGGGCAAGGGAATAGGAGGATTGGCGATTTGCCCCAAACGCGCCGCTTCTGAACATGAGTGAGTTTTCCCCTTTTTAATCCTGTTGTCGGCAGATGAGGTGATTTGTGGAAAGGGCGTTGAAAGGAACAAAGGGCTTTGATTTGTGGCCTTAGGATTGCAAGGACAAAGGAACTGACAGCCTATATGTGGCTGCTCCCAACCCTAGTTGTAGAGAACAGCAACAGGACAGCAACCAAGAGCGCCCCAGTCTGTAGAATTCCAACACTTTTGCTGACAGCTGTACTCATAACAGAATATGCACGAATTTTTTATGGTTATAGAGATTTACAACCCCACGGATGTGAGGCAGAAACAGGAGTGTTCGTTTGGTATTTCCGGACTTTGGTGATGAGGAGGGTTTTGGATTGTTTTCGCAGTATAGGGGCTGAAATCCCGCCATTTCACCCTTGATCAACAACGAATGAGTAACGGAAAGGCTACAGGGGGAATTAGGCCGCATGTTTTTAATTACATGCCCCTTTCCATCTCCGAACCAGAAATCCCGTCTCACACCCCGCATGGCGCATCATCACCTTGCTTCTTTGTCCGATTAGCTATTGGGAAATCGTGCCCGAGCACTCACTACCAGGGGTTTATTACGGATTGTTCAATGTCAGAGGACAGGACCCGGCAGAGCCAGTCCGGTTGACAATGCTAGAAGATATGCGTGGACGAAGACGCTCGGGCGAAAATGCGTACTTCAACCACGCGCCCGCCACCGGCAGGAGTTGAGGGGCTAAAGACTGCAGGCTGTCTTGAATAGGCAGTCGAGGGGTACGGCATCCAAGCTCTTTTATCTCATTTGGACTAGACGGGTTCGGGAGAGCGTCATCTAGCCGCTCTAAAATGGACAAACCCACAGGAGCCCATGTCGGTTTACTCATGAAGTAGGGTATTCTCATGGTTCGAATGTTTGTTAACATGAATAGTCTGGTTACGTCTATGTGGATACATTGCTCGTGACAGAACACTGGGGCTGAGCCTTGAGTGTTAGTCTCCAGTTTAGATCTGTCTAATCTCCTTTCCGGCCATCTCAGGCCTCTCAACCTCCCACTCGTCTCTCAGCGACGCGAAAGCCAAATCGCTGACTAGCAGACTCTGCCCGAGACTCCAGACGAGCGTGATAGCATAGAAGAAGTTTGCATTTCCACTGCCCGCATAGATCCAGAGGTGGTAGAAGGCGGGCCCCAAGAAGGAGGCGTAGAGTATGGTAGAGGCGGCAAGGAAGGTGTACCGCATCAAGGGAAACAGGTGCCGGAACAGCGGCACCATGGCGAGGAAGAGGCTCGCGTCGGAAACGCTAGGATACGGCTTGAAGATGCTGAAGATGCCCAGGAGAAGGGTGAGTACTACTAGTGGTTGTGACCGGATCCGAATCGACAGTCCTCCCACGTAGCATGAGAGATGTAACCAGAACACGCCCAAGAAGAAGGCCCGGAAACTATCGAACATCTCGATGAAGAAGTACCACCAAAGGCCAACGTTGGGCGTCAGGTCGGTGAGCGTTAGTTGAATGCCGTACGTTGACGATATGAATTCCCAGGATCCGGTAAGGAAGTAGGATACCGAGAGGAGAGCGGAGATACCCATGGCCACGATTCCCACGTTTTTGCTGGCGAATTGGAGCAACGACGGTTTCTGGTTCGCATCATTATGTCGATCGTAAGCGAGCAATATTAATGGCGGCAGCAGCAGAAGCGGGTACATGGACAAGTAGGCAGCGAATGAAAGAGCGAGCATCGACGTAAAGGGGCTTCCGGCAATAGCCCTGGCTGTGGCATGCAGTACGGCGCATGTTGTAAATACGCTCGTAGGTCGCGCTAGGCATGTTGCTATCGTAAATGGGTTCAAGAGGAAGCTATCTCGCACGTCAGTCGACCGGATTGGGGTTATCAGGGCCGTATCTTAGTCTTACACTGCCGCAACGATATGACCACTCCATCTCTTGTCTTTCCGCGGCGAGGTAAAAAGTCGCGACTGCTGTGCTTCTCCCGACGCGGCGATTTTATACAAGGCATGGGCGCTCAGAAGATCGACGGCGATATATAAGAGGTTGGTGAAGATTGGGAACTTCGAGGGGTCCGGCAGGAGGGAGAAGAGCGGAAGCAAGAGTGGTGCCTGATGAAAGACGCCGCCGTCGTATGGGGAGACATTGTGGTTGTAGAGGAATAAGCCTTCCTGGACTGCAGCGAAAGCCATTAGCTACGAATTCCTGACACCGATTGGGCACTGAGGTTTCCTTACATCTCTTAAAGCTCGTGACTGGAGTCGAGAGTTCGACGCGGGCGGTAAGGAGATCGGGCAAGCCGGGGAAGAAAGTGAACAGAACAAATCGGATGAGAGCGGCCGCCGCATAGAGACCAGCCGTCCCATGAAAATCCATTTTACCGTGTTTCATAATGCGATTCCATTGTCGATAAAGCCGAGTCGCTCAAGTGCGGTGCTTCTTGCATGAGCCTTGAACGGCTCGACTACGACGGAGTTGTTACTTGTATTTCTTGAAATTCGACGCAGGGAAGGACAGATTTGAATACGGGAAGTACGAGATACGAAGTACCGCCTTGGCAGCCCTTGACGTTCGTTCATCCTGTGTAGCTTCTCGGCTTCGGCTGCTGCTGCCACCTGTTCAGTCCCCGATAGCCGCCGCAATATCAATTGAGCTGGTCTCGAACCCCTGCAAGCCACCAGCCCTACGTCTCGGCATACACTGACCCGCTTTAAATATCTCACCTGCTTGACCAGGAAAGCGGTCGGACATGGCGAGTAGATAAGATAAGAGATAAGGCTTATGTGGATAACGCGATATGCAATAGTCTGCTTGAGCCCCACCAAAAAGTTTTAGAAGGTCTTGCAGGGACTTTGCGACGTCCAAATCTTTACAACTTGAGAGTAGCCAGATAGTCTTTCCGTTCAACACCAATAGAAACGGCAAAGATGGGCAGAATAAAGAAGAAGGGCGAGGCTGGAAACGCCAAGAACTACATCACTCGAACTCAGGCTGTCAAGAAGCTCCAAATCAGTCTTCCCGACTTTCGGAAACTATGTATTTGGAAAGGGTGAGCAGCGGGAACTTTCCTTGATATCCCCAGCTCCCCGTTGGGTCCGTCCTGTTGCTAACCCTGTACCACAGCATCTTTCCAAGAGAACCGAGAAACAAGAAGAAGGTTTCCAAGAGTGTCACTGCGTCGACGACCTTTTACTATGCCAAGGACATCCAATACCTGCTGCACGAACCCTTGTTGCAGAAGTTCAGGGAACAGAAAGCCCTAGAGAAGAAGATTTCAAGGGCTCTCGGTAGAGGCGACGTCGGTGATGCTCAGCGCCTAGAAGGCAATGCCGCAAGACCTGAGAAGACTGGAAAGCCGCGATATACCCTTAACCACGTTATTCGAGAACGGTACCCGACCTTCGTCGATGCTCTGCGCGACTTGGACGACTGTCTTTCCATGCTGTTCCTCTTCGCCAACCTTCCTTCAACCTCTACTGTCCCTGCCAAGATGATCGCCCGGTGTGAGAGACTCTGTCTCGAATTCCAACATTATCTGATTGTCTCTCAGAGCTTGCGCAAGTCGTTCCTATCCATCAAGGGGATATACTATCAAGCAAATATCCAGGGCGAGGATATTTTATGGCTTGTGCCATACAAGTTCAACCAGAGGATAGTTGGCGATGTCGATTTCCGTATCATGGGCACCTTCGTCGAGTTCTATATGACGCTCCTTGGGTTCGTCAACTTCAGATTATACACCTCCGTCGGCCTGAAATACCCGCCGAAGTTCGACCAGACGAAGGATGATCAGGCTGCGGAGCTTGGCGCTTTCAAGCTGGAGGGTAGCCATGTTACTGCAGCAAGCCCTCCCGCCCAGGTAACCAACGGCGAGCCGAAAACAGGTCCAGACCCTAAAATGCAAGCTGCTGTGAACCAGCTTATCAAGCAGATGAAGGAGGAGGAGGTTAATGGCGCTGCAAAAGATGCCGAAACTGCTGCAGAGACACAAGGTGACCAAGAGGAGCAGCCGACAGACGCTATCGACAAGTTTGAGCCTGTGGCGCCGGGTGGTGATGTGCTGCCCCAGCCTAGCTACTCCGAAACCGACTCTAACAACCTATTCGCGAACTGCACAGTTTTCCTATCTCGAGAAACACCCAGACAGCCGATTGAGTTCATACTACGCGCTTTCGGGTGTAAACGTATCGGTTGGGATTCTGTCTTGGGAGAAGGCGCATATACCACTGATGAACGTGATCCGTCCATCACACATCAGATTGTTGACCGTCCGGTGGTCCAAGCTGCCATGGAAGAGACAGGTGACGGAGAGGACAACCAGACCTCCCAGAAGCTGGCACCTAACCAGAGAATGCCGGGCCGTATATATGTACAGCCCCAATGGGTCTGGGACAGCGTCAACGACGGCGAACTGAAGCGGCCAGACCAGTACGCCCCTGGCGCACAACTGCCGCCGCACTTAAGCCCCTTCGTCCAGAAGACACAAGGCGCTTATGATCCCACGTTACCCCTGGAAGAACAAGAGCCCGAAGACGAAGCGCTTGAGGACAGCGACGAGGAGGCTGACGGAGACGATCTTTCCGTTAAACAGATCGAAGGTGCGGCCGAGGGAATGGATATTGCTTCTGACGACGAAGACGAAAACGAGAAAGACGGTGACGATGAGTCATTCGGCGGTTTCTCAGAGAACGAGGACGATGCCGGCGACAAGGATCAGGCCGACGAAGAAGACGACGAGGAAGAAGCCGAGCGGCAACACCAGCAGGAGCTCGAGGCCGAGCTCACTGGTAAGCTGGTTAAGCGGGCTGACTCCTCGAAGAACCCGCAGGCCAAAGCCAAGGCCGAGGCGCGCAAGAAGCTCGCGCAGCAGGCGCGGGAGGAGGCCGAGGAACTCGAGCGGCAGAAGGGCATGCTCAGCAAAAAGAAGCGCAAGCTGTTCGAGCAGATGCAGTACACCAACAACAAGAAGAGCAGCGAGGACAAGGCGCTACGGGCCAAGAGGAGAAAGCTCGAGAAGGAGAAGGAGAAGGCTAACAAGGCCAAGAGCAAGGCGTAATCAGAGGGAGATATTGTTAATGGGTTGTTAGCTGTATCAAATGGGATGAGCTGTTTCTAGGTATATCTTGTGGTTCCGTTTGAGTCTCCGTGATGCGCTGAAAGCTTCCTCCTTTGACAGGGGAGGGGGCGCGTGCTGTTCAGGAGTGATTCCGCCGCAGGAACACTTTCCTGTGAGCCCAACGATATTGCCTCTCAACCCGAAGGTCAAAACCGAAGTCCCTCCGCAGAGCACAAGGGTCAGCTAATCGTAGCAGAGATGTCAGGGAAAGAGATGTAAGTAGCATTCCCCCTCATTCCTGTACCGCCAGAAAATAAAGCGCATTTACAATACGATGACGTCCCTAGGTTTGCACTTTTCGCTCAAGTCAATAAGCGTATGAACTTGAAACTCCAGCCCGAACAACGGTGCCTCTCTGCACATCTCGTCTAATAGGTCCCTATCCCGCATGGTTCTACTTGGAAAGACTATAACCATAAATCATCGTACTATACGATACCCATACACGACTAAATAGGGGAAATCGGCCCATGACACACATATATCGTTAACTCGCGCTCACAGGCTAACCCCCAGAATACATCTTTTCGATCGCCCTAAACCGTGATAAGAAACAGCAGCGCTACGGCAGAACTCGCCGGAGCGGCCCGGCGTCCTAAGGCGGAAGGGAAGGAGATATCGATACTCATGCAGATGGTGGACGTCCACGGATGCCGTCTTCGTAGTCGTCTTTAAGCGGCGCGTCACAAGGAAAACTGAGCTGTACCCTGACAGATAGCGCAGGCCCGCCACGGAGCCGATGATGTGAACCCTCACACTCGAATGGGGAGGTGAGGTATTGAGATCGTGGCACTATAGGGTTCGAAGACGGCCCAGAGAACCAGGAGGGAGAGCACCTATATCTAGGCAACCCTGAAACAATCTGCAGAACCCAATCATCCATCCCTGATCGTGATGACCATCTCCTTGAGCGGCGCCGACTTCACTGGGTTATAAGCCACGGCTCTTTCAACAACAGCCGTTGCCGTCAATGAGAAATCGCATCCCGGATGTATTCTACACACAAGTTTATTGCTGCGGACCAGGAACAGAAGAGGAGATAACCTAACCCGTCACCCATCTAAATTAATCTTTAACCACCTCGAGCTCCCTGCAAGCGTCGTCTCGGGCTTGGAACAACAGGTACGGCCCATCATGGCTCGACACAAAAACATCACGCAGCTCGTACTCATCCGGGCTCCCGTCCTTCCCGCTTTTCCTGGAGCCGACCTCTCCCAAACGTCCCGGCGCGGCCGCGAAGTCGAAATACCAGATGAGCTTCGCTATCACCAGGCTCATCTCGAGGTACGCCATCGCCTTGCCCGGGCATGAACGAGGACCGAGCGAGAAAGCAGCAAAAGCGTCGTGCATGAGCTTTCTCTGGTCTTCTGACGTCTCCGAAGCGAGCCAGCGCTCTGGTGCGTACGCAAACGGCGCGGGAAAGTAGCGCTCGTTATGGTGCAGGGCATATATGCTCACGCCGACCTGGGTGCCCGGGGGTATGATGTGGCCGTCGACGGTCAGTGGCTCGCCGGCCCTCTTAGAGGAGGCCTGTTGCTCGCGCCACAGCGTGCCTCCTACCGGAGGGGACATGCGGAGGGCCTCGTCGATGCAGCAGCGCAGGTATTGGCACCCCGTCAGGTTCGGCCCACCGGAGATATCGGCGCCACTCGTGAAGGTCGAACGGATCTCGTCGACAAGCCTGTTGTAGACGCTGCGGTGGCGCGTGAGATAGAAGAGCGTGGCGCAGATTGCAGCTGACGAAGTGTCCGCCCCCGCCGGAATAAAGAATACCGCCTCCTGGAAGATCTCGGACTGCGGGAGCGGCTTCTCACCCTCGAGGTTTTCTTCGTCAGTCATCGACGCGAACAAGTCGGCCTGCGCATCTCTAGCCTGGGACAGCCGCGATCTGACCATTCGCCCGATCAGCTCGCCGTACTGAAGACGGGCCTTGCCGGCGAGGAGACCCATGATAAGATCGATTCTCGCGTGGCGCAGACCCGGGAAATTCATGTAGCTGTTAATGCGGAAGTTGCCCTTCACGACGCCTTCGGCGAGCCATCTGTCGCGCTCATCGGTCTGCGTGTTCAAGTGGTACCCGAAGCCGAGGAGCGCGACCACGTCGATCGACAGATGTTTCACGAATCTCGTCATGTTCACGGGCTCCCTGGCTTGCGCAGACTGCAAGATTCGGCGCAGGAAGATATCTATCTGCTCGGCCATGGTGGGCTCGAAGGACCGCATGGCTCGCTCCGTGATGGCGCGACCGACGAGGCGGCGCTTGCGGCGGTGAATGTCCTTGTCAATAGCATTGAACACATTCACCGTGCCGTTGGCTTGTCTGGTCAAGTCATACACGAACGACTTGGCCACCCGGTCGTTGAGGTAAATGTCTTGGGGAATTAGCACGCTGTTACCTGGCTTGAAAAGGCCCGGAGTTCACCTTGTAAGGCGGAGGTCGTGTTGAAAATGAGCCTGTCAGGTCCATGTCGGAGTACGGTGCCTGCGGCACCGAGTCAGCTTGGTTTCTACGACGAGGGTATGACTGAAGGCCTAGATGGCCTAGGCTGGTCGAATAAGTACGCACCATACTTCACGTGGTTCTTAGACGTTTGCAGATGCAGCTCCTGTCGAAGAACGAAGTAGCCGGCATAGGCGTCTGACAATTTGGCAAGAAGTGGTCCGGGATATTTACTCAGTGGGTGAAGAAAGACGCGGTAACCCCAGATGATAAGACACTAGGCCACATATCAGTTCATGTATTGGTCATCAAATCGTGGCGAAGGGCGTCTTACATATGTCACGAGGAGTATTGCGCCATTCTTCGCCGCCGCCAGAATGGTGTCGACAAAGCTTGACATTGTCTTCGAAGCTCCCAAGAATTCGGACTCACTGGTTAGATCACAGCACACATTCCCACGCAGGGAACTCGGATTACGATAAAGAAAAGGCGATGCCCGAGAAGAGAGCTCAGCGCGGGAAGAGATCTGACCGTCAAGGGACGGGGTGTCGTGTTACTTGTTCAAGGCTGTAAAACCCCTTGACCCAAAGTGTTTGCTTGCCCTTCAGTTGTACCTGTCGACCTAATAATTGGTAATCACCTGCCAGGAGTCGTAGAGCGATGAAGAAATTGAATCTTGCTGGCAACAAAGCAATGGCGAAAACGGGGAGATACACGACGGGGAGACATATATGGACAATGAGGCCAGGTTGAAGACACGTTGCTGGTGTATCGCATCGGTTAGTTCCGAAAGAGAGCCCGATCTCAAGAGTAGCTGTGGGCTGTCTTCGGCAGTGTCGCGTATCTCGTGCCAAGCGTGCTGTGCCTCATAGGTACACCAACCGTCCAGGAAGGGGCGGATGTAAGTGGGACGTCAGGGGGAAGGGGTGAGGTCCTGTGCATATAAGGTATAACCGAGATTTTCGTTTCATGATGGCGACAGAACGGCCTGACATAGTCCGTTCGTACAACATGTGAACATTGGGCAAATATTTCACCTCATGTGTGTGCGTGTGCGTGTGCGTGCGTGTATGCCGCCGCAGTATCGGGCTGGCCTAGGATCAGGCTTTTTCTGCCTCTCGAGTAACCCGAGTGATAGCCGCAGTACCCAGCTAAGCATCGAGTGGTAGAACATGTGTTGCACACAGTGGCTGGGATGATACATGTGTATAGGCACTTAGGTAGATAAGTAACCAGCGTACATAGTGCCTCAGTGATGTATAATTAGTACATGCTTCCCGCCCGGCTGATTCGCCCCGAGAGGAAACAAGAAAACACCAACGAATATTCTTAGTAACAAGTATACAGGATCACTACTGCTCCGTCGCAGCTGTTGTGCACCACGGAACATGAAGAAGTCAGCATATGCTCTCCATGGTTTGGAGACCTGAAGTCTAGCTTCTACGGGTTTAGAGTTCTCATAGCATATTTAGGCGTTCTACTTGGGTTGGTGAGTACTAAGGGGTAGCCTGTTATCCTCTGGTGCAGAACCAACCACTAATATCATCCTGGATAATATTTCCAAGATGTCAAGCCCTCCAGTTGTCCATGCTTCGATCCCGAGTACCTTGGCGTGACTCCAGACGCTGCTTGTTGGGGCCCTCGCGGTTCTCGCCATCTGCGGCACATGGCGCGTCATCTACAACGTCTACTTCCACCTCTGCGAGACTTTCCCAGGCCACGGATTGCATCTGTGTCTGAATCTTCAAATTATGGGTTTTGAGCACCAAAAAGTCCGCACCCTCACACTGGCGGCACATGCCCGTTACGGCCGCGTCGTTCGTGTCGCCCCCCGTATGTGCTCTCGATTAATGACCCTCATCTGCTCCGGACTGTCTACCACCGCCGAGCTGATAAAACAGACGTCTACACGCCAGGTGTCCTCGGTGAGACGGCTCCACTTTTCCAGACACTTCCAGGGCGTAAACATGCTCGTAAACGGAAGCGCGTCGCGAGCTCCTTCGCCCTCTCTAACCTAGCCAAGCTGGAGGGTCAGGTTGATGAATGCGTCATCGAGTGGACAACAATCGTCGGCAGGCGCTTTGCTGATACGGGTGCCAGGATGGGTTTTGCGGCGTGGTCGCAGTAAGTCGCCGATTTTTGCAATCGCATCTGGAAATCCGCTCGCCTTTCGTTAAGCCGTGAATATCTGTGCTAACCGGGAGTTATTCCCTTAAGATGGTATGCTACGATGCAGTGAGCGAGCTCACCTTTGGTGAGCCACTGGGTTCCGTTAGAGAAGCTCGCGATTTGTCTGTTCATGCCACGGTCAGGGGCAGCTCGGGTGCGGGAAAGATAATGGCTGTGAGTGCCCGTCGATTTCGCGCGTGCCGTTGGGCAAGGCAGAATTGACAAGCATCTTCGCAAGTCAAGTTCCGGGACAACCTCCTGAAAGCCCGTCTCGAAAATCCCCAAGCTCATCATAAAGGTGACTTCCTTGATAACGTTCTAAACTCAAAAAACAAGGATGGGAGTCCTATCATCCTCGAAGAAGCCAAGGTCGAATGCTTCGTCCTCATGGTCGCGGGATCCGACACCACGGCCGCACTATTCTGTGGCTTCGTCCGTTACGTCCTCGAGATTCCTGGTGTACTTGATCACATTCTGACCGAGATCGACGACCTAGGCCGCCGTGGACTTCTAGAGCGGCCTGTGTCTAAGTTCGAGGGCATCGTGAAGTTGCCATACTTCATGGCATGCTATCGTGAAGCCCTACAGTTTGATCCGCCGGTGCCCATAATACTCCCAAGATATGTCAGTTTGGGGGGGGTTTGGTTGTTGAATGTCGACGATAAGTTTACGCTGGCTGGCACCGGTATTGGAGCGAAGACCTATGTTAGCGATCGCGGTAAGGGTGTTTTCGGGGATGACGCCGACGATTTCCGCCCCGAAAGGTGGCTGGAAGACGCCGAAAAGGAGGCGAACATGGATATACACCTCCTCTCATGGGGATACGGCGCACGGATCTGCCTCAGAAGGCATATCGCCCAGCCAGAGACGTACAAGGTGTTGATACAGGTGAGAGGTCCATTAAGCGAACAAAATCGCATATTCTCATATCTCCAATACACCACTCCAATACACGACTCCCCCGATTACCATGGTAAGTCCTTTACTCGTACATAATAGTCCTCGGTTGCTGCCTGTGCAACTTTGATCTTACTGTACTGGGCTGTGGGACAGGGGATCAGCATTAAAGGGGGGTTCTCTACCAGAACGAGGCGTAACACCATCCAGCGGCGCACCGTTACGTGGGCAAAGAGTTCCAGGCCCCCGACTCGGCCGCCAACCGGTGGTTCCTTCGCTGTAGGATCATGTGCATGAGATCCCTACTTGCCATCACAGCCCAAACCAATGTGAGAGAAAATATTGTTACTTGCTCCAGAGTGATTCAATCTGTGTAGATTCCTTGTAAGGCTATGTAGCATCTCATATATAACATAGCGATGGATGCCCTGAGTTGACATATGATCCTCGAGACGCTAGGGTCGCTATGTGCATCGACGCCCGCCCCCCTTTTTTACGTACCCGCAAATCGCCCATATCGTTCATCACATTTTATTGGCGGATCGCGGACCAGTATGCAGCTTATGTCCGAACTCTGTGTCACTGCTGCTACAGGCTACTTTTTCTCCTTGGAGCAACAGGAGCAGCACCTGCGGACATAAGGACGATTCTTTCCGGAGCCGATTGGTCCGAGAACACCACCGTCGCATACGCGGGCTCGTCGCACTTCTAGCACTCCACTGAGCGCTGGACCATCTTCG
>QJOA01000362.1:0-64572 GCA_004155915.1 Monosporascus sp. CRB-9-2
CCCCCCCCCCGGGGCACGGAACAGGCTGATGATTGCTTAGGCCGTGCGGTAAGCGCTGTGGAGAATGGACGCGACAGGGGAACTTATAGAGAAGCGCTAATTGAACTAAGTTAATGGCTTACTGTTGCCGTTCGGGGCGTGTGCTGTACGTGCTCAAGAAGTACATACCGGGGCCTGTCCTGATGGGTAATAGTGGTACAAAGTACAATAGAAGTACATACAGATGCCCCTCATTGGACAAGCCTCTTTCATGGATGCAAGGCTACGAGTCCCCGTCTCCAGATTTAACTTTTTCTGCTTGCTGAACATAACCTCTCCTGACTCAGACGAGCACCGAGGACGAAGCATTCGATGTGTATCCGGTGACCCGCCCGACGCCATACTAGGAGCGTCTGTATCCTGAGTTCTGCGAATTCCTAGCCACCGCCCGCCGGCCGCCATCAGAGATAGAGGGGCAGGTCGAGGTAGGCGGGGGAGAAAGAACAGAAATGGCACATCTCATGCGCTTGTCCCAGCCTAGGCTGCCGGGCTCTATACAGTTATTTCCGGTGCTGCCGTCACATATTCTGATACGCCCCAGGCGGCATGTCTCAGCAACTGTGACACGGCCGGCCTCCTCATATGCAAGGACTCCCGCGAGTCGTGCGGCGACCAAGAAGCGCTTGAAGAACGAGAGCTCCCAAATCGAAGCAAACGTGAGCTTCTTGTTACCAAGTAAGCGCTCCGCGTCTTAATTTTCTCCCATGACGGTTCACGGCGTCTGACCATATCCTTCCTTTCCTGTTTAGCAACCCTTGTAGCGCCCCCATTATGGCGATACCCCCGACAGCCCTCCAAGTTCGTCCACATGCTCTGGTTACACCTTAAGGCCAGGTTCGACGCTTTCAAAAGCCTGGTCGGCTTTAAAGTCATGTCGGCGCCGAAGCTCCTTATGAGCCGCCCCAGGTTCAAGGCCCAGCGAGCCTCTGCCATCCCCACCGCCAAAGCCCTGCATGTCCAGATGTCCGAAGCCTTCGCCGCCGGCGATCGCGAGACTCTCCGCTCCATTTGCTCCACCGAGCTGCACAGGTCCCTGGTCGAGGCCATAGATGCCCGTCCGCGAGGTGTGCGCACCAAGTGGGAACTAGTCAAGTACGATAAGACCTGGTACTACCCCCGCCTAGCTGACTGGCGAATCGCTATGCTCCCCCGTCAGACGGGAGGTATGACGACAATAAAGCAGGCCGTCGTGAGTATCTCGAGCGTGCAGCGACTGGCGCGCTACGACGATACCAAGGGTGGCGCCAAGATCAACGGTAGCGAGCGTGTCCGCCATATGCTGGAGCATATAGTCTTGCAGGCCGACATCAATGACAAGACCTACGAGCACGGCCCCTGGAGACTCTGGGGCACCATACCAGAGTCAACGTATGAGTCCTACCTGCAAGAACTAGCTGATTCTCAGGTCGCGTTTGCCGAGGACCAGAAACACGCGCGACCATAACCAACCCCAGCCATAATACGGCAGACTTGTAGAATATAAAGGAGGCAGTGTACTGTATATGTGTACTATAATATGTGCCATAATCACGCCGTTGGAAATACATCACAACAAAAAGAATTCATCTGTACCGCCGACCACTCCCGCCCCTGCACCGTCCAAGCCCTCTGGGCTAGCTAGGAAATTGACTGTATTCGAATCGGCCCTCAAATATGGGCATGCTCTCTCATTTCGCGATTGATACGTATCAACGCGGTTCATCTGGCGACCGCGTAGTCGCCTATCAAGCTTGGAAGGCTTCGTGAGAAACATGGCTTGGCCTGAGCTGAGAAAACGGTTCGGAAATCGTCATAGGTAGGGACCTAGTAGTGCCCTGGCAGGTAGAGCTCGGGAAGCGTTTACGGACTGGGCTTGATTTTGATACCCTCACGACGGCGACCGCGGCCCTGAAGCTCCGGACCTCGGAGTCCGGAAGCGTAGAGGTTATTTCCAAGGTATGTTTCCTGTTCTCAGTCCACCCGCCGTTTCTATCAACCGTATTGCTTGATTCCGTGGGCCTCCAGGCACGTGAGAATTTCCCCACTGTGAGTAAGAGGACGGAAAGTTGAAAGATGGCTGCTCGCTCGTAGCCAGCTTGGAAGAGATCCTTTTAGTTTAGTGCGCGAAGAAAATGACAACTTTAGAAGGCGTCAGGGGCAATGTAACTCAACCAGAGGCGAGAACGGCCTCACTTCCAGTATGCATTATCACCAGCCCTTGGTTGGCCTAGATGCCATTTAGGCAGAGTAGCAACAGTGACAATCCTCCTGGGCCTACTGGAGTACCAGCTGAAATTGCTTTCTTAACCACGGGTTTCATAACTGACACGACGCGAGGCTTTCTAGTTCCGAATACACAACACCACTGGACCCGACTAGCTTTAGCTATGCGACTAACCTCTTCATCTGGGAGAACTTGTCCTTGCCGTATCAAAGATAGGTTGAATATCTGTTCCATTCCACACCAAGTGGCTGGTCTACAGACCTCGGTACTGCAAAACTAGACACACAAGAGGCGTGGGTCGTATAGTTACCCCTTCCGCGGCCCCTATTCCAGCAACCCCTATTCAAACATGCCGAAGCCAAGCGGTCCCACCACCGGAGGCTTCGACCGCGTAGAACTCTTCCAACAAGACGGTCGCCCCGTCCAACATGTACAGAAGCGCCTCCATGAATTCCCATAATATAGTTCAAAAGGCAGGGACGGCCGACTCTCGACTCGGACTGCAGGATATCGAACCTGGCAAGCCGGATTTGGCAGAGAAGGTTGAGTAGTTTTATGATGATTCCGAGCACCGATGATATGGTCACTGTACGGATAGAGGTGCAGAAGATTAAGGGGTGGTGTCTGGCATCACTTAAGCGGCGCCGTCGTTTCTCACACTATGGGTGTAGTCGGTACTACGGTGCCTCGAGCCAGCGATCCTCAGATGTACGTCTGACACGCTTCCTAATAAAGGGGCGCCGGTCCAAGGCACGAAAATGTGATGTCGGGTCTTGGCCGGCCTATTTTCGTATTCGATGTCTCCATAAAAGGGAACGACTGGCTGAAGTGGCTCTCTACATCTAGAGTCGCCCCTGAGAGGTCATGATACTTACGTTTGGGATTACCATAGCAAAAACAAGAGTTGGCGGGTGGCGGCGGGAGTTCCTGATTCATACTTGCTTCCGCAAGCCTAGGGCTTGAAGGGGTTTGAAGTTGTTAACCCCCATAACGGATAGGTAATTGCTCTATCCTAATAACCTTACCGTCTATTGTGCACGATGCAAGACAAAGGATAGTCCCCTGGCCTTCCGCAGACACCCTACGGTGAGAAAGGGGAACAATAAGGGAAATGCTTTCCGTTCCCACCTCGCCATGTTTGAACCGTGCGACATAAAAGAGAAGCCCCCGGTTCTCCGATGATCCCTGAGCAGCAGCAAGTTACTAGGCCCGATAGGTGCACAGAGTATTGATCCCGTCATACGGGACCCCCGCATAATGTTAGACCACTCAGACGGACAATATAGTGTTGTCGGTTCTCCTGATGATGGAACATACTGAGAAACCATCTAGGTTCTCTTAAGCAGCCAGTTGATTCTAATACTTTTCTTCGCCGTAATGTTCTACTACTGTGTTCTCTGCTGCCTATAAAGCTCACCCAAAGAAAGATTTATCTATTAGCAGTTAAACCCTTCCACGCCCCAAGACCTAAACCCAACAGCCCCTTTATTAGTGTACCGTCTCTTTTCTGGTCTCGCTGCAACAGACGATGGGTCTAGACGACGTGCCACATTTCTTCTTTTTAAGGCATTGAATGCCGGCTCCATGGTTCCTATAACTCTGACTATACCCTTAACCAGCAATATACCTAGTTCGCCGCTTGAGAATGCTATATACCTAGCCTACAACAACCCCATATATGCCTTGCGTATGTGCTTCAACCATTCCTCATCGGGAACAAGCGTGGTGGCTCGAAGTATATACATCCGTATTGTCACGTTTCACTTCACTATAAACATCGCGCCTTACTCCATATATAGATTTCCGCTAGTTCTCGCTTATTGTTAAAGCATATGCCCTGCTCCGCCTACACGTGCACTGAGAGTAAAGCAACTCAGCTTTCATTTGGCCCAGTGTCGAATGTGCGTATCCCGCCGCTATGTATATTTTTAACGACCCCTACTTTTCGCCTAACGACAGGGACCACGCCCCATCGCCGTACACAACCTCTTTAAGCCCCTTATCCACTTCCTTCCCAGCCAGTGCCACATCCATCCCAACATACATGCCCTTCACACCCTCCATCTCCTTCCATCCTAGTCGATGTCATGAGAGCCAGGCTAGATGAGTCACATGCCGCATACTTCGCTGATAGTCGGAGCCAGCAGCAGCCTTAAAAGAACTTCCCAGTCACCTTAGGCATGGGCACTTCGTCACGGGTGACTGCCGTCCCCTCCTGGAAGCTGTCGTACTCGGACTGTACCTCAACCGGGTGGTCAAGCGCGTCGAATCGACGACCCTGCAATCTAGACTGCAGGAACTGGAAGGCCAACCTCACGCCGAGCGCCATACAGCCCCAGACAACCCCGCCGACAGGGGCGGCGACGAAGGCACCAAACGCGCCCCAGTCACCCGTGTACAGGCCCTGTTGGAGCAGGATGAGCTCGCCGCCTTGTTTCACGCTGCCGTAATAGATCGTCCCGAAGATGAAGACGGTCAGGATCCCCCCGAGCCCTCCGACGACTACTTCGAAGCCTCGCCAGAAGTAGAAGCGCTTCGACAAGCCGATGACCAGTACCGGGATCACCGCCGCGGACAGGAGGTCCGAAATGAGATAGATTTGCAAAATCCCGGGCGCCTGGATGGCTATCACGACCACCGGGATGATGGTCAGCACAACTCCGGCTCGGATCCACCAGATACCGAGACGATTGCGGAAGACGTCGTTAGATGCCGACGAGACCATGGCGGACTGCAAGCTATCGAAGGCGGCGGTACTAAGAGTCACTACCATGACAACTACGATGCCGGTGACCCAGCTTGGTAGCTGCCCAAGCAACAGGAAGAAAGCGACGGACCCGTCTTCAACCGGAGGATCGCCGGGGTATGCGCCAGACCAGGTGGCGAAGAGGCCAGTAAAGCCGACCAAGACCAGCACACAGAAGATCACAAAGCTAGCGCCGCCGATACCCAGCCAAAGATCCTTATCTGTTCTAGAGGCGAAAGCGCGCAGCCAGAAGTTGGCGAGGAAGAACTGGTTCGTCAGAAGGGCGACAGGCAGAATGTAGATGATCTGCCAGCCTATGAGACTTGCGTCGAGGAGCGGGGAGTCTCTGATCAGGTCTGGTTGGAGTTCTACTTTCACGCCAATCGTAATAGCGGCTACCACGATCAGACAGGTGACCATTACTCCCTGAACATTGTCGGTAAGGAAAGATATGGTGAAACCTCCGAGAGCTATGCAAAGCGGCCGTCAGTAAGGGCGCTCAAGACCATACGGATCATAGCGATGACATACGGAAGATAAGGGTAACTTACAGGTATATATGGTTGTGACGACGCATTCCACGATCAGTACCGGTAATCCGTACAACCCGGTCAAAGCATTGATCACCTGTCCGATTGCAGACAACTCGGCCACCATATAGAGGAACAAGGTTAGGAGTGTCAGAGCACCCAGGTACAAGGCGACCACAGCACCAAACCTTTGCCTCGCCCACTCAGTCAAGACGAAACCTTGGGGGCACTTCTTGCGTATGATGGGCACGAGAGCGGCAAAGATAAGGAGAGAAAATGATGATGAGAATCCGTAGACAATGACACCTTGGAGCCCAGCCAGGGTAGCTAACTGGGGATATGAGAACAGGATACCGGAGCCCATGGCTGGTGATTGAGGAGAAACACTGTCAGTACATCCAATATGCCAAAGGGGAGGGGTTCGATCCGAGCGGCAGCACGTTTCCCACGCAAGCATTAACTTGATCGAGTAATTACGGTACAATCTCAGCTTCATCTTCACAGTCTTTGCGGATCTCCTCCCATACTCCCTATGACGGGGCTGGGAGGGTGGACCCAGACAAGGCTGCTTCGAATCCGCGCCCGTAGTGAGCCGCAAGCTCTTCTCCTCGGCCCAGGTTGTCGCCAACCTAAGCCGAGAGAGGAGAGACTTCTTGATCTTGGGTGCAAACCTACAGTCAGTTTGCGTAACTCTTATTCTCTGATCCTACTAGGCGGACAGCTCGCCATGCTGGTCGTAGACAAGGCGGCGAGAGAAGTCGGTCGTAAGTTTTCGGAACAGTGCTACCGCTCTTGGCCTCGAAAGAGATAGAAGTTCTGGTAAGTGCCGTGGCCTCTATTACTCACCAGAGGCAATGAAGTTCAGAGCAATCGGAAAAGCTAGATATGCGTTAGTGGAATGCGTCTATTGACAGTAGGAGGGACTCTTCGAGAGCCCGGCAGCGATGCGGCGGCCCCATTAGTATTCTAACCCGATTGAGATCTATTTCCAGCGAGAAAATTCGCCTTGGACTGGTGCCGCATCTTCCAGGCCAAGCCTGTTCCTAGCAACCTATAGTTCGAAGAGTGTCAGCCCGTATAACCCAATGTAGCCCTTCTAGCCTAAGGGGAAGAGAGGTTGTCCATTGGCACCAATTACAGTCCTTCAATTGCATATATGACAACCTCTCTTAAAGTACTGACGGTGTGCTGGCAACAAGAACAATGATCACCTATTGAGGCAACAGCGACAAGATATCCAACCAGGGCAACGATGACGATGCATCAACAGGGGTGACGGCGGCGATGCATGCAAAGGAAGAAAAGATAGCAAGACATCCAACCGAAGCAATGACGACGATATATCTAATAGGAGTAGCATCGCCGTTCCATTCAAATAGGCAACAACAACAGTTCATACAAGTAAAGAACGGGACCAAAAAGCAAAGGCAACGACGAGCCCCGCATTCAACGAAATGAACATATGGTCTAGGGAAAGAAAGAAAAGCTTTCCCAACAGACCCAGTTATCACGTCGAGGAAACAACTTACAGGAAAGCGCCATATGTCAGGTATATGATGGCATTGGAAGCCTGGAAAGAAGGCGACCCCATCGTAGCGGTTGAATTCCGAGATCAGTTTGTTGTCGTTTTCGAACCACTTCTTTAACGCCTGCGTAGTCGTTCCCAACGTCGTCCACCAGGTCAAACCACCTCGGACAATTCCCACACACAACGAGCAGAACCTCTCAGGCAAAGCTGCAGGCAATTGCTGAGGACAAAGAGAAGCTGGAGAGAACCAGAAGCACAGCAGGGTGAACGAGACACTATGTGTAGCCAGTGATCGCCGGCAGAAGTTCGCTCTAAATGAATTGAGCACAATATTCCCAGCCAAAAGTCCCAGAAAGCTCTTAGCGAAGCACAAATCTCCTCGACCGAAGATAGCCCATGATTCACTACAGGGCTCTTTTCCAGCCTCCTGTACGCTGATTGGACACATCTAGTATACAGCGTGGGCGGGGTATTGATTGGCCTCCGAGATGCGATCACCGTATGCTGTCCGTCATCCGGCACTGTGCACTGTCTTGGTAAGCATCTGCGAACGGCGAACAATGGAATCGTCAACAACACTCCAACTTCCTTCCTTTTTCGACGATCCCGATATCATCTCGAATACCTGTCCATTAGCAACCAGTTAAGTGAGATCGCAGTCTCCTCCTTTCTCTAATCACTGATGATTCGACTTCTACTGCGCCAGAGGCTTTGCAACGGCCATCAATTGCATGAGCTTTTGCTCCAGCGGAACAAGTATGCCAGCCTTCCTTGCGTTCACTCTCCCCGACGTGCCGAGGGAGACAACGCTTGAGTATCCCAGGATCCTGAGCAGAAACAATAGCCAGGATACCCCCCTTTGGCAACCGCCTGGCTGGAATTGGTACCTCACTCGATACGAATATCATTCCTGCGGATGGTGTTCCAAAGCCCAAGCAGGCGTCTCTCTGTATGAGCAACAATGCCACTGGGTCTCCTCAAGGACTGGCAAGTCCAGTGTGTATACACTGGCCTCAGACAACAGCCACAAACAAGAAAACAAAAGGTCTTAGCACAACATCAACAACAAGAATATCAGCAGTGACGACGGCAATCAATTGGGAGGTAATAGCAACGCTGATTAAAAGGGTCTAATTACAAAAGGAGTGTGGCCAACTAGCAAGCGCTAGATGACCAAGCATATCCTATTCATATGCCCTCCAAGCAAAATCGAATAGAAGAAAATAGATCGTCGAGTCAAAGGCGCTCGATGCCTCCGAGACGATCAGTACCAGGCTACCTCCTAAAGCCTGAAGCCACATTCATACGATATCTGGTTTGCTAATAATGTTCCTGGCCGGATTGCTGTCATTGGGTTTTCCCCCATCGTGTATGGGTCCGCTTCGTACTCGCCTCGTGCGAGTCTATCATTGCCTTGTAGTTGAGGCTAAACCACCATCACTTTTTTGTGTCCAAGGACGGTATGTTCTCAGAGAAGTTGGTGGGAAGTCCTTGACCAAGTTCACAGTCGCTGGAGTCTGCCGAGCTAAGCGCTCTTGGACCCCTCGTCATTGGATCCGGCGGGTCCATCATGGCCCGCGGCTCTGGTCGGAGTTCCTGCGTGGCCGGTTGCTCGCTGGGCCTGGGCAGGCACAGGCGAATAATAAGCATGGTAATAAGCCATGGACGCGAGGCTGGGGTCGGTAAGATACGGCGTGGCCCAAAAGTAAGGGTTCGCATGATAGCCAGCGCCGCTCCCGCCGTAAGCACCGCTGTAGGGACTCATGACACCCGGAGTTCCTTGAGGTGTAGCTGGGAAATTTCCGTACGGGGGCACATAGCCAGCCATGTGGCTCGGACCAGCGCCAGCAAAGTTGCCGGTACCGTCACCAGCTTGCGAAACCGTCTCAATAGCGGAGGACGCACTGGCAGCCGCCGGTCGAAGAGGTGTCGTAGGATTAGTGTTCTCCGAGCCGCCGGCTCTTATGTCTTGGGCCGGGCTAGCCTCCGACAGCGCAATGTGGGAACGCATGCGGCGGGCTTGCTGTCTGTCGCGACTGGACTTGCGCTCAACACGAATGCGACAACCACCCATAGTGATTCCGTCCTGAAAGATGCTGTGTCAGCGTGCGAGATGGGTTACGCATTGTATAAAAGCTTACCATGCGCTTGATGGCGACCTCTGCCATGTCCGGACGAGCAAACTCAATGAAGGCGAAGACGATGGATCTACCGCGGCCTATGAAGTCATACGCGTCAGCTCCTCACTTCCGACGTCAATATAACGAAGGGCTTCACGGACCGCTTCTAGACTCCTTTTGAATGACCTGGACATCCTTGACATCACCGACTTCTGCCATTATTCCTCGGAGAACATCGCCAACATCGTCCATGTCAGTAGGCAAGTTTCCGACGAAAACCGATCTGCGCTCCACGTCGTACTTCTGAAGCCATTCCTCGTCGGAATCGGGCTTGTTAGCTTGAAGAGCCTTCTTCAAATCATAGGCGATGACCCGATACTGCGGATTGTGGCGGAATGCCTATATATCATGTGAGTACGATAAATGACCTTGGCACACACCACGGGACAATGCAAGTTTACTCACAGCGACTACATCGCGGCCCGGATCAAAGGTGGTAAACTCGACAAGAACGCCACTCGATAGCTTGAGGGCCTCAAGAATATGAGGATGCAGGAGCTCACATTTGGACATCGGTCCATAGCTACTGAGTTGGTAACGTGCCTCCTCGACGCCGATGTCAAAGCCCTGAGCATTGTAGATGACGAAGGATCCTGTTTTTACGTCAGTCTTGAGCTTCTCTAACTCGCAATGTGGGTTACCGACGATTCGCCTTAACCATCTCCGTGCGGCACGGGCGTCCCTCGATCATGATTCCTTTGCCACGTGTTCTGGCCTGCTGAGCGTCTTCGGTTTTCTGATATCTCGTTAGCCAAGCTCATGTACGGACCGAGACCAATGGCAAAACCCACAGTGAACTGGCAGAACGCGAATGGCATATTCTTTTGGTCGCGACGGATCTTGACGAAGACGGTGCCAAACTCGCTGAAGGCGCGAGTGACCTCAACCTCGAGACGAGCATCCTTGACACCTTCGGGGAGACTGTATGTTCGAGTCAGTAATCTAGAATGCAATGTCGGGGAAGATATGGAACTCACTTGGCAACGAAGACGCAGGCACTGGCAGGATAGAATGCCTGAGCATCAACATTGCTGGCGCGATCTCCACGATTGGCATCGGGGCTGCGAGCGCGGACGATGCGGACAGGGTTATCACCGGCACCACTGGGCTGGCCAGTAGGATACTGCGGGAAAGCGCCCGGAAAGCCTCCAGTGGTCGCAATGGCAGGTCTGACCAGCGGCAAAGTTGCCACACCCTGGGACATGAACACGTCTCCATCGCCAGGGACGTTGCCGATTTGGAAATGAACAGGATACCTATTAGATCCGTGTGTCAGGCGCCTATCTTTCAGAAACTATTGGATGAGTGGCACTCACTGCACTCCGCTGCCACGAAAACCCTGAGCCAAGTCGACCTGGCCACGGCCATAGCCATGGGGTGCCACAGAACTGTTGATGAGATATCAGCTAGAATCTAGCTGCGAAGTAGGTCCAGACTTACTTAAGGCCAGGCTCGATAGGCTCCATAGTCAAGGCGTCGAAGCGAGCATCAAGACGGGCTCCACCTATGGCGATTAATCAGTCTCTGTCATGATTATATTGTGAGACTACCTTGCGCCTATGCTCGATGTTGAATGGAAGAAAACCACCCTTCATGTGCGTGGTTCACGAGAAGCAGCTCGTCAGACAGCTCATAGCAAGCAAGGCCTACTGGATCCCAAGAATGGGGGCTCATAGTTGGTCGTGCGACGCCCTCGGAGAGAAGCATATTGCTGCAGCAACTGCCTGCCCAAAGCCATGGCAATTATGACGCGCAACCACAAGTGAACTAAGTATATGAGAGTTGGGACTTACCTTCTTGATCCTCAGAAGACAAAGATGTGCGCGACGATGAGGCGCCAGCGGCGGGCTTGTCGGTCTGATCTCCGAAACTAGACATGATGGCGACTCCTCGGTACGCTATTCCAACGTCGAGTGATGGGTTAGTACAAATGCCAGAACGCCCGTCTCAGTGAAGTCGGTGAGACTGCAGACTGGGGAAGTTGTGGAAGAAACGATGGTCCAAAGGTGGATGCTTTGGGGCCGGTGTTGATGAAAAAGGAAGAAATGTGGAAAGGGACGAAAGACGAAGGGAAGAGAGATGGAAAAGGAAGAGCGCTAGTACTGCGTGATGGGATGGCTCCGAGTGATTTTCCTTGATACACGGTTCAGTGTTCAGGAGGGGAGATGATCTCGTTGAAGTCTTTCTCGACAATTTTTGGGATGGAAGGTGGATGAACAACGGTCACAATGAACTGAACGATTTGTTGACACAAACTGTCAATCTTGAGGGTTGAGGAACAAGGAAGGATAAGGCAGTGGGCTGACAAGTGTTTGTCAAAAGCGGTCTATGCTTCGTGGAGTGAATTCAGGGGTCGTCGACATTGTCGATATCTTCGACGCTATGGATTCTCGGCTCTTAAGAAAGAGAGGCGAGGAGCGCGAGGGGCGCGAGGGGCGGATGTGGGGCTCAGGGGTCGTCGATATCATCAAAGATACTGACATCAAGGAGTTAAGCTAAGGGTTACTCAAGGGTAGCTCTTCGCCGACACTAGCACCTGCCCAAGTGGCCGCAGCTTAGATGCCAACAGCCGCCTGGTTGCCATTACCTACTGCCAAGTGTGCTAGTATGTCTGGAAGATTGATGATAGGAAAATGGGCCAATGTGAGGAATGGCAGCGAGCCTATGCTAGGAGCCCATGCGGCCGTGGTACAGGGATGGTAACGCCTGTATAGCCGTATACCGAACAAGTGACCCGAAGCAGGGGACTTGCCAGCGGGATGAGTGCCAACGCGAAGCCTTTGCGCGTTCCAGTGGACTGGTGCAATGCTAGCTAACGGGAAACAATGACTGGAGAAGGGAGGCGGCAGCCCTAGATGGCTATGTCTAACACACCATACGGATCCCATCACGTATGAGAGAAATGACGCGGATCCGAAGGGTGAGGGAGATGAAGAGGATCATTGGCGAAGGGGCCGTGGTCAGAATGACCTGAGTGTCATCTGTGGAAGCACGACCGTGACCTCGACGGCGACCATGGAGCTGGTATCAAGGCCATGGTTGCGACAGGAGAACAAGAGAGCACGAGCAGTGATGACAGCGGATGACAAGAAGGCGAAAGTGCGAGGACGAGCTTACTTACCTATATGGCGTTGACAAATGAAGTCGATGGCAACGATGTCAAGATACGATGTTTCGTTGAAGGGGGCGACCGAAAGAACGACGGCGGTGGGCGCAATAGATGGGTCGCTGATATCTGGAATATGGATGTCTCTGGGAAGAGAAAGGGTCAAGGACGGCAACTGTGACCGCAAGAAGTCGCTAGCGTTAACCGAGCAAGATAAGGTGATGGATAAGAGGGAAGAGAAACGGCGATGAAGGTTAAGTTCGTCGATACCCTTCCTAACGATAAGGGTTAATACGGCGACAAGATGAGAGACCCGCCGATGTGGGAGAATTTTTTCTTCTTCTCTTTTCTGGGGGGTTGATGGTGGGTACAGGATGGGTGGCTAAATACTTGCGCGGATGGGCACATCGAGGGGGATGAGAAAGTCGGCGAAGGGGAAGGCACGACGAAAGAACTTGTCAGGTGCAACTGGTCAAACTGCGGTTGATGTTTTGGCCATGTCCAAGCTCCTGCTGGTTTTATCTGGCTTATCGACAAGCATCTTCTACTCTTTCCAGGCTTCTTCCATCAAGGTGTGGATATTGTCTCTGTCTCTTTTATTTCTTTTTCTCTTCTTATTTTCTCCTATTCTTCATTTTCGCATGGCTTCTCCCGGGTCCCTGGCCTGACAGATACGACCAAAAGCTGTGTGGAATCGCCTGTGGCCTACTGAGTTGCAGGCTTAATGTTTTTAATGATAATGGAATGCAGTACCGAGGTCTATTCTACTACTATGAGTTAAAGTTGCTATTTAGGAGCGAGTGGCTATTTTAACTTTTAGGTTGCTGGGTGTATATATCCGTTAAAGGGAGATATTGTCCCAGGCCGTAAGCTGGCCGTTGACGCGGAGATACGGTGTCATGTCATGAGGAAGAGCCGCCTTTGTCTCTTGTTTAGGGTCATAACGGGACAGTCTAACAGTCTTCGAAGAATTCAGGAATACAGCTGGTGAAGAAGCATCGTCACGAGAACCTCGATAACCGGAAAGGGGTCTCAACCCTCCTTCAACGACACCTTTCTATGGCAGAGCCAAGGTCACGGTTATAGAACAAGAACAGATCTTTTTTTGTTCGACAATCTCTGCTAAGGTCTCGTCGTGCCCGGAATACAGTGAGGAGAAGAGCTGTAGATGGTGATTGCTGGGACTTATTATTGGAAGGTTAGCATCAGAAAACGAGCTTGCGGGAGTGCGTTAGACGGACTTCGAAGAGGCTTCATACCCCAGCAAGGGGGTGGCGTTGAGCATCCGTACGGTAGCTTTGTACAAGTCTGTTCCCGTGGCTTACCTTGATCGGAAGCGAGATTTCTATAGTTTTGCGGCACCAGGCTTCCAAGGAGGAGTGTCTCGATCAAAGACATGGTGATACTGTCAGCAAAATTAGAGAGATTGTTCTGACTTAGGGTTGAGGCATAGAACGAGAGCTCTGTCTGGGGTGATCCCTCATTCAATGCTCGAGACAACAGGTGTGCCTACTTCCTAAAACCTAGGTGTCAAGACCAAGAACCCTGAGTCATTTGTGGTGGCAGCGTCGAGTATAATCGTATGGGCATTGAATTTCTTCTATGATCCCGAGGCTGGATCGAGGGTTGACTGTTCGGCTTGTTTGGCGGCCGTGATATTTCTGGTGAGGTCTTCCGCCTCGGGATTTTCAGTTTATTGCTGCATTGAATATTCCATCCTCTCCTCTCCTCGAGAAATAATCTGCAGCAGACAACTATTCTGGGAAGGTCCTTCTTTAGAAACTCGTCCCTATATACTCGTACGTTCGGAAGGAACGTTCTCCTCCTGCTCCATGGTGACGATAGGCGGGGACCTTGATGCTAGCTAGTGCTATCGAGAGATTTATGGTATACTAAATGTATATCGAAAGTCAGCCGGGGAACCACGATGAATGAACAGAACCGAACTCCCTATTTATGAGGGATCCCCTTCGGATTGATCAGGCTAGTAAGTCGTCCAACCGGCCCAATGAGGTGAGTCAGCGGATCCAACCTCAAAAACCACAGCTCTGGTATCTTCTGTAGTCCCTATTCTCCGTGAAACTCTTCCATTACGACGGCAACAAGCTACAGCAGAAGCTGCGCTGCATCAAACTAGTCATCGTGGTGAGCCTCGCATTCTTGGGGTGTTGTCAGTCCTTAGCATGGCGGGCAGCGAATGGGCTGTGAGCTCCACAGAAGTTTCCCATATATTCTGCCTTGGTAGTAGGCGGTTATTGTGAAGGATTAAACGTCTCTGCCCACCAAATAGCTCTTCGAAGCATCAACCTTTGAATTTCCAGGGTTAGGATTAAACCCCTAACTTTATAACATTAAAGTCTCGATAAGAGTCAATGAAGAAGGAGAAATTATGCGTGTTGAGAGGATAATCCTAGCATACTCACCGTCAAAAGCAGATAGTACATGACGTCCGTTGTCCTACCTATGCTTCGGGTGTAATGAGTATGGTTGGGAAGCCTTCCAGATAAAACGGAGTTAGAGATGAAATAAGTGTCATGAAGTAGAGAGCCAGTCACAACTAAAACTGGAGTGGTTGCGAAGTAAAAGCTGGACGCAAACATCGCATCGAAGATTGTATCTGGCAACTTAACCCAGACCGATCATTATACAGATATTAATTAGACACGTACATCAATGTGCCACTTACAGGCACTATTAGTTTTGGCCATAGCGAGGGTTATTCTAGAGGCACAAACTTTTCAAATAGCAGCTGCTGAATGACTGCTCGTCCAGAGGGCTTTCGGCAGTTGTTAGTGTAAACAGTTGCCGGGGCCACTGTAAGATTAGCAGACATAAGTATTAGTAGAAAACACACTGTGATCGAACCGTGGTCAAGAACGGGGGACTATTACGGAACAAGTCTAATGACGGGAACCATTACTATTGGTTTGGTGGAGGACACGACGACCCTGTCCTTCGTGTCTTCGCGGACCTTGCTCTACAAGCAAAGCCTTGTGCACTTCGGGGAATTTGCAGCTGTGGAAGACTACGGCAGTTTAGACTAGAAGGAGAAGGCTACTGAATCGAGGAATCGTACATGCCAATTTTCTCCCAAGGGACAGTTAAAAATGAAGGCACAATGTGGTCTTAAGCTCGATGAGAAGACTGCAGCTTTGCCTGTAGCTCAGGCCACAAGCGGACAATAATTATTCTAGTAGAAACTTTCAGAATCCACCTACCCCTCGGGAGCTCTAGGAGCCTATGATGAGGTTATATGTTAATATGTATCTGAAAGAATATCCCAGTAGTCTGATGAACAGCGATCAGATATTCTTTGTGATTAATATCACTGTCGGGCCTGTTACTATGAACGTGGCACAATGTGTCCCTCGCAAGGGCGTCAGCATTAAGTATCGAGAAATGACTGTAGAAGGTCTTGAAGGGTAGACAATACACTGTAACCGCAGTATTGCTTTGACGTAGCCAGGGGTAGTGGCTTAACTGGTGAGCGTAGAGGGGAACCAACGCGTTACTATGGGCAGTATTTGGGAGGATATCATAGAGGGCAAGGGTTCCTCGGCAATTAGTTATAGAATGGTTCGATTGGTAATATAGAGGTACCTATGCAGTTAGGTTTGGCAAACTGGGGCCATGGGAACCGTAGGAGCACTTGGACAACGGCACGCAGTTGGTACTTCATCGGCTGTCACAAGGAGCACGGGAAAGGGACTACCTTCCTACATGACAGGGATTGATAATATGAATCATAAAGCAGAGGCGCGTTTGCATGGCTACTGCAAAGTAACATGAAAATAGGGGGGCCACCTATCACAGCTATATTTGTATGAAAATATACCATATAGACATATGTAAAACTTTCGGCCAACAAAGCAAGAATAAGAAAGGAAGGATTGATTAGGAGGGATCTGTCCTGTTTTGGAAAACGTATCAGAAGTGAATATTTAATAAGGTCGAGCTTCTCTACTGCACGTCCTATAGTACCCACGGAGGACACTTTGTTACATGACGACAGCGAGCTGGCAACTATACCGGCACAGCAGGTACCACTAGCATTATCACTGCTATCAAACACTGATCGTTGTTAGAGGGGCCCGGGACTAGGTTCATGGTATCCAACTACGTTGGGGATGGATTCGATACCGTGCATTACTTGTTGACTTTGGGTCTCAGAACACCACCATTAACCTACCAGTGCCCGTCTAATTTTCCTTCCCATAGGTCATTAAGTCTTTTGGAGATTTGCCTTGAGTGAAAGCGACCTCGTATTCCTTTGCTGAGCAATGTTACTAAATGTTTTGTTTCTGTTTTTCTTTCTTCTTTGCCCGCCTCCTCATAGCTTCTCCGGATCCGAGTGTCTCCAAACCTCTATAACTTTATACGGTCAGGTATGATGGATACGGACACTATGACCACCATGCGTGCGAGGAATGCATATGGCCTGCCTTGAAAGTATGTCAGTTCCAATGGGCCAAATGAATTTGGTTGATAGCTTTCTATGGGGTTGAATTGTAATTGGGAGTTCCATGGTTTCGTCTCGGACTAGAATCTGCGGGAACTCTGCTAATATTTCTTCTTGCAGAATGCCATTACTTGCCCGGCTCCTAGCTGCAGGTCCATCATAGGGCCATAGCGAAGAGTTGTTGAGAGAGCAGTCTACAATTAGGCCAGGAGGCGATGATTGCCCATGGCATCATCATTACCATTCAGCTTCTCCGTAAAGTGCGACAGCCGTACCATTTCTATATGCCGCCAGCAATGACTCGTACGATTAATATTAGTATAATAGGGAACATCCCTGGCGATGAACGAGACTGAGCTACTAGGGGTCAACACCCACATGACGTATCAGCTCATGCCGTATCAAGACGGTTGCCGCCCGTATAATATATACACCGACTACACGAGGGTGATAGAGGAGAGCATACCCCAGCTACAAGTCGCCGACCATGAATAGAGACGGAGTGGTCGAAGTTGCTGCCAAAAACTATAAGAGAGGACATCGCATTCTTCCCCGAGAAGAGGAATAGAGCATGTATACCAATAGGCAGTATTGCGACGAGGAGCGCAATTACAATGTTATTAAGGCTCAGCAGATGCTCAGTAGCTTAACTATAGGTGGAACATCAAGTTTAGACATGGACTGCATGTTAGCCAGCCTCAACTGTGGCTAACTTGGAGGATGGGCCTTTAGGTTAGAGGAGTAGAGATGTCTCGTCAGGAGCCACACTACTTGAAAGCTCTGGACAGGAAGACTACCAAGTTATCAATCTATTGGCTGTGTTATCTGCTCGCTATCTTCTCGAGGCAAACCGCCCTGTTGGCGCCGGTGCAAGTAGTCTCGTCTACGGATTTCTGATAAACAAGCTTCGATGAGCGCTAGAACATGATAAATTTCTAGTGAGGGGAATCCGGGTGTCGTAAGCGAAGCTGCAGTCTAGATCATGTAGGAGAAATATCCTGGGCCCTAAAAATGGGAACACGGAAGGAAGATTCACGATGATATGAAACGTTAATAAAGATGAGGTTCAAGCGTTGAAGATGTGCGGGCCAAGACATAAGGATGTCGGGAGACCCGACCGAAGAGATCCGAAGCGGCCCGTACAGTATCGATAGTCCAGACTTCGTCCAATTAACACGGTAGGGATTTTCGGCTCTGGGATAGCGCCTGCAAGCAGCATCATCGCCTGCAGGGCTAATAACGTCAGGAATTATTTACCCTCCCCTGGGAAACAGGCCTGCAAGATCCAGACACAAACCGACATCGACAACCATTGACGGACCAACGCAATGGGCGCCAACTCGTCAAAGCCTTCGGACCAGTCGCCACATGCCTGGAAAGCGTAAGGACCCTTGCCGACAATTGATATTGGTGCAGTCCAAAAAACCAGGACCCCCAATTGGCTAACTATTTCTCTCTTACATAGCCCTGGACCCGTAGGCGTTTCCCACGATGTCGTCGAATCCCTCCAAGCCAGCAGCGAGGTGAGTGACCCCGTAAACCCGACTCCCGTCCGTAAACGGCAATTATCGTAAGGCGTCTGTCTAACCCGGCCGACGAACAAACAGTCCGACACATCCCGCGCGCAGACCCTCGAACTCGCGGTACAGGCCCGCGTGGCCGAAGAGCTGAGGAAGCTGCAGGCGAGGGAGGACGCGGCGCTGAAAGAGGCGCAGGAGAAGGCCTCGGACTACGCGGACGACGAGGACAAGAGCGGCACGAGCCGCCAGGCGGTCTCCAAGGAGATCGAGACGCTGCGGGCGCGGCTCGAGAAGCGCAAACAGCTGCGCCAGCTGCCCGACAGCGTCGAGGCGGCGCGCGGCGAGGTCGTCCGGTGCCTGATGGAGCACGACCGCCGGCCGCTTGACTGCTGGAAGGAAGTCGAGACGTTCAAGGAGGAGGTGCGGCGGCTCGAGAAGCAGTGGGTGGAGAAGGTGGTGCGGTGAATCTGAGAACAAGCAAGCAAACCCACCTCTACGAAGGAACATTCGAGAGGGGGGAGACAAAAGTACTAAGCCTGGCAGGCGGTTGATGTTGATATCCTGTAATATTACGGCATAGGACGCTCGGGAAAAGAGCTGTATAGAAGTCACGATTTCACTTCGGATGCGAGAGCTTGGAAGTTCACGTCGTGTCTGCATTTAGCGTCATGTACGAATCTGCATATGCGCCGTCTTGGCCGGTATCAAGCTCCTGTTTCTGGAGTTCGGCTTTCCTTCTGAGGCCTTCGGCCCTCTTCCTTTCTCGCCGAGTTTGAGCATCTTCCCATTCGGTGCCGTCTTCCTTCTTCGGCGGCTGTGTCGCCTCCAAAACCCCTAACCGGAATCTCTCGATCCTCTCTGCGTTCGCAACGAACCTCTCGTTTGCTATGCGAAGGAGAGTCTCCAAATACTCCGCGGATACCGTGCGCTGCGGACCGCCCTGGGTTTGCATGCCTATGAGAGACTCCAGCGTGAGTCCCATGGACCGAATGGCGACTATCGGCGTCACAGACTCCCCCGCATTGGCAGTCAGATTAATCGCACCGCTCTCCCTAAAACCAGCCTGTAGTCCGCACCGAAGTAACAGCTGGGCATGTTCTAGCGATGTGGTGAGGACGTGGAGAATCTACACCGCACGAGCCTTAGCCGTTGAACCAAGCCCGGCGAACACCCCCTAAAATTGGTACGCCTTCTATGACGGACCAGTTTAAAGAAGGACCCTACTTACCATTGGTTCGAACTTGAAATGAATGAGTCTCATTGCTGGATTTTCAGACGAGCCACCTTCTCCTATTTGGCGTTGCCCTGAGACCTGAGTACTTCTGAGTCCAAGGAGAAGGTCTAAATCGGCACGGTTGGGCCCCTCTTCCAACGGAACTGGATCGTGAGAGACAAAAAGCCAGGAGCCTCCTCCGCCCTTGCCGCCTACGCCTGCTATCTGGGCCGGCTTGAGCGCTACCTGCTCTTGGTCATATCCTTCATCCAGCTGGGCCTGCTGCTCCGGATCCATAGCCTTCTTGCCCTCCACAAACACACTGACTCGGCCCGCACAGCTACTTGTGGTAACGAAGCCATCTAACCTGTTGATTTCGTCAATCAGGTGCCGAATCCCTGCATCGATGGAGCCTTTAGGTGACGCATCGGTATATTCCGAGTCCGGTATTGACAACTGTTGCAGGATCCGGTCTTTCTTTTTCGTGAAACTAGGTGATGGCGTTGGCAGACTCCTCATTTTTCTAGTCAATGATAGAGACGAGACTTGCTAGACTTGAGCCGACCTGGTTGGCTCAGGAGGATAGAGTTCGAGGTCGTGATCGGCGTATATCTGAATTTAGTTTTCAAAAGGCGGTCACGTGCGATATTGTTGGACCTGTTTGAATTTAGCTCACTTATACCCCAAAGCTCCGCAGATTCAATTTTCTCTTCGTGGATTGAAGAGTAACGATAGTCTTAGCAAGTTTATTGAGAATAGACTATCCGAGCGCATCAATAACTGCATGCTCTCTCTCAACTCTCGCCTTTAGATGTCATCATCGCCACCGCAGCGCAACCCTATCCCGCAGGAGTCTTTTCCAGGTGGGACTTCGCGTAGACGCTTGGAATCCGTACGTTGCCGCGTACACGTCTAAGTAGCCGGCCGCTGTGTAGAGCTCACCAGGTCGGAGTTGCCGACACCATGAACCATGCAGTATAACCTAGGGACCGTACTTGACGAATGAGCAAAGAAAGGCGCAGGGAATGGGATGATTTTTGTCCATTATTGCATTACCAATAAGCTATAGGGTCGTGGCAGCGATGATAGCATCCCGAACCCCCTCTACGTATGTTCATAACCCTTGCGAACGTATGAACCTTATATATGAATCCCGTACCAAAACTCCTACTCATCACTTCATGATCATCTCGTTATCGTCCATCTAATTTTCGAGATTGGATGCCCGATTCCCGATTCGTCTCTGGCAGGATTGAAATGGTTGGCTGGATGAACACTGCAGTGAGATAAGCAAGCGTTTACAACACCCTAGCACGGTCTTCTCCAGTCCGACCAGAACAGATGCCGGTTCCTTTCGAAATCTAATTGACCTTTTTTCCACCGGCTTCCTCCGTCTCGGCGACATAGGGGTGCTTGATAGTCAAGCACCAGATATCAAGATAATCGCAGATGGTGACGATGACATCGACGACGAACGATCCATAAACGCCGATGGCCATGCCTAACATGGAGAACATGAAGGCGACTTGATAAACGCCATTGCCAAGCGCACTGGGCCAACCGGAGGCCCAGCCAAAGTGGGATTTCAGTACGGGTCCAAGGGAGTCAATGACACCCCATGCAAGGGGCAAAACCAGGACGTTCCAATACGGGAAAGGGAGCCTGACGAGGTGCGCCGTAATCATCTGGCCGACGCTGTAGGCATTCACGATACCGGCGAATACGCCAAACGGCACGAGATGCTGTGTGCGAATGATCGGCTGAAGCCAGAGATAGGCCACGATGAGTGTCCAAGTACCGAAGAAGGGGACGAGACCGAGCAAAGCGCCACGGCGACGATCGCCACGGGCTCGTCTAGCCCTGAGAACGTTTTGCGCGCTCTCAACAGTGTTGAAGACGAGCATAATAAGGCCTTGGACCATGTACCATTCGGTAAAGGAGAGGTCGTAAATGTAGTCAGGAATGCCCAGAGACTTAGACACGCCGATGGTTGCAAGCATGGACCGCTGCCAGAAAGAAGCACCTCCTATATAGCCGGTCAAGGCGTACACACACACAAGAATGAGAACACCCTCTACTGGTCCATTGACTATGCCGAGCGTCAAGGTCTTAGTGTGATACTCGTCCCAGGTCTGGGTGTAGAAGGTCAAGAAAGCTGGTAGATGGTCAGCTCGACCCGTCAAGGCTCAAGGGGCACTATCATGTATGAAATTATACATACAGGCGAAGAGAGTCGCTACGGTATACCAGCTTTGGCCCATGTTCTGTGACCCAGCGAAGATAAGGCTGCCGAGAGAAGTGTTGAGTGCATCGACGCCATGATCGAAGAGCTCGCCTAGTGGACCGCTTTGGCGAGTGCGGCGTCTGGTAGCGTATGTCAGATATCATATCAGAAGACCACAAAAAGGACTAAGCATAGGATACACATACGCTTGTGCCCCATCTACTGCATCAAAAGTCTGATAGAGGAAGAGGCCGGCGGCCCATGAGTAATAGACCCATGGCGGGCAGTCCTGGTCTAGATTCGGATTGTACCACAGCAGGGTAAGAAAGTTGGCGACAACAAACACAAAACCGGTCAGGGTGATGAGGTTCGGAGCCATCCACATGGGGAAACACTTGATGACAACATTGTTATAAAACGGCTTCAGTATGTACTTGGAGGTTAATGAGTGGTCGACTCCAGAGTATTTGTACAGTTTGAGATTGGGCAGGTATTCCTGCCGCACGTATACCATCTTGCCAGCTCTCCTCGATCCGATGACGCTATAATTGTGACTTTGTGATAAGCTGGAGAGCTGAGAGTCAGGCCAGAGACGCGATCAGACGAGAATGCTATCGTTGCTTGAGGAATGAAGGAGACATATACAAGACTCTGATAGTATATCTTTTGGTGTCCGGTCAAATCTTGATTTAAGGAAAGCGAGAATGTCCCCTGCTTTGAATCGCGTGCGACTAGAGACGCGCTAGGGATTTAGAGGTGTCCACTGAAGGGTTGCCGATGTTCGAACAACAGCCGAAGCATCTGAACGTACTAAGTACCTATGTAATGTCACTGGCGTGGCTGAAAGCCTATCAGGTCTTGTGGCTAGTACTTCGTAAGTACGTAAGCAGCTACCCAACTCTCTCAAGCCATTTTACGTGGATGCCATTCGTCTCATGCTTTTCCCGGCTTCAAATCCAACGGTCTCGCTTTCACTAACGTTACATGTTATACGTATCCACCAGCATTCTGCGATGCAGGTCATCAATCTCGTTTACACCTCAAAATCCAGGCGACTAAGGGTTTAAAGGTATCTTGGAAAAGCAGAACAGACCAGGTTGCTAGCCCTATTACCCTTTTTCGTCTCCATCGCCGGCTGTAGAGATACCCCTATTCAGCCAAATCGTGATAAATGAATATTGGTAGGCAGAGTTTAAGAATTGCGCTATTTGCCCGCCTAACAATAGCCTACCTACAGTTACCATTCACATCATATATTCAGGCCTCGTTGCAGGATGTTTGGATATGTCCAAACCAGAAGATCACCTACCTACCTACTACTTGGCTCTATGAACGGTCGCGTTCATGGGCGACGAAGAACAAATCTCCGCCCAGTGCCTTCGGTCAAGGGTTTTCGCAAAGTTGGTTCAAGGTCCCCCTCATAATAAGATCTTCCTCGTACCGGCTTCCACTGGCCCGGTGACTTTCGGAGCATGGAACATTTGCTCAGCGCCCACGTTGCCTCTCCTCGAATGGTTACAGGAAAGGTTACATTAGGTCCTCCGAAGCGGGTGACAATGTTGTAGTCTATTGTGGTGTACCAGCTTGCCGGGCCATATCCGCAATTTCAAGCCTTTCGAAGGATCGCTGGTTTCGACCGCCTCAAGCTCCGTCACAGAAACTAACAGCTTCTCTTTCTCAACTTCAAGAAAGCCCCCTTGCCAATTGGCTATTACATTGATATAGCTTTCAGTGACTCTTCTGTCCAGTCGGCAAACCGTGTAAAGTACTGTCCATATTTCCTCCTTCCTACTCCGTACTCCTCGTCTCGTAAATAGACAGACAGTCTGCGAACTACTCAGTTTCAGGCTTCCTCTTACGTCCTTAAATGCATCCACAGGGGCTTTCGGTCTCCTATCGGTCCCGGTTCCTTCCTGCCTTAGTAAATCCCGCCTACAAGCACGCCTTGGCAGACACCAGCGAATCCTTCTCCTTGATTGTATGCTCTAGGTAATCTGGTACTGGAGGCTGGGTATTCCAGATCGACTGTTGTGTGTATTGTAGCTTTGGCCTTTCATATACCATGGCTAGTTTATGAAAACGCTACCTAGCACCGACTCATCCAAGGCTGCAAAACCAAGATATCTAGTATTCCATGAATCTCCGCTAGCTTGTGAAGGACCTAGCTGACCACCTCGTTCAGGGGTCCCATGCGACGTAGGAGGTACCTGCCCTTCCCGACCCCTTTCCAGATCTCGGGAGTAGCCATCATCATCTTCAGGGCAGTACTCACCTCGGCCACGGTGTACAATTCGGGTATGATGCACGTCTATCGAATATTCTCTATGAGCCTCGCGGGGACATGATAAGTTGGTATAATTGAAGGGATGGTAGAAAGGAAGGTCGAGACCCATAGGGTGGTCACACTTCATTTTGAATGCCTATGGCCGCACACGCTTGAGAAGAATTGTAATGTTACCGATAAAGCTTTCGAAGCAACCGGTAGTCAGTGCACACATAAAACTCCGTAACGATAGGTTTGCAGAACGCCTGAACCTAACATGACAGTATCCTCACGCAAGGCTTGCCCTAGAAAAGTCAAAGACCACAACTTTCCTCTCCCGGCCTGTATACCTCAGCCCGAGGTAACCATTTGTTGACGCCCCGTAGCCTTCTTAACTCCATAAACCCGGCATTGGGCCGTTTCGACACGCTAGATGGACCATCTTCGTCGACCGGATTTGCCAACCAGAGCGAGCGTCCCATTAGAACGGCCCTGAGCACCCCATTGTCAACGTTTAACATTGCCTAAACCTAGCAAGTCCGATTTCGCGGATCCGGTCCCCATTTACAGAAAGTCCGAGGTCCCTTGTTCGATGATTTGTTCATACGTTTTCTGCACCAGCGAAGTAGTTGCTTGGCTAGTCAAGAACTTGCTTGTTAAAACATGTTGCTAGTTCGGTCCGTCTCTTAATCTTAGTCATTTCAAGGACCGTTAGCTGTTTATAATAGCTCGTCACTGCCACTGGCAACACTTTGTTCGATGGCCTGCAGGACAGCACATTCTTCAAAGACAGGGCCCTGCCCGTCGCATTTTGCCTGGGGCTTGAGTCGCTCGCTCACGGACCCCACGTCCACCATGCCCTTCCGGAATAACTCATGATTGATAATAAGATCCCACGCAGCGCCGGCAGCTAGCAGGCGCTCGCCGGATTCCGACTCAACGATCCGATGGCTCGGCGTCTTATTTGTGTGGTTTTCGAGGAGGTCCGAATAGAAATCGGTGGGGTTGTACTGCATAGGGCCCGTAGTCGTCGGGACGCCACCAGGCGGCGACATAGACCCCCTCTGGGCCTGGATGCTAGACGTGGCGCGCAAAATCTCGTTCTCTGTGCTGATCTTCTGGAGATCCCGCTTCAGTTTCTCGTTTTCGCTGGCAGTTTGGCTCTGTGCTGCCTCAAGGCTCGCTAGCTTCGCTTCAAGGTCTTTCACATGTCGTTCCTTACGTTCGCGAAATGCACGTTGACTAGAATGCAAATGGCATTAGTCTAGAGCTAGTGCCCTGCTATGCGACAGAGTCTACCGGGTTTCTTTCGTCACAGTTGATCGGGAAGACGATAATTACTTACGCAGCCCTGTTTTGCGCTTTCCGACGAGACTGCGCAGGAGTCAGATCTTCATCGTCGGAGTTAGAACCAGTCTGTCGAGATCCATCCGGGTCTGATTTTGCCATGGGTATGAGGTCGACCTGCGGCTGGTGATTTTTGGCCGGTCCGCTGCTTTGCGAGAGGTTCCGGGCTTGCACGGGCTGTGTAGGCGGAGTAGGTGGTCCGGGAGGTCCCTGAAATGCATGCTGCTGCGTTTGAGGGTTGAACTGTCCGTACTGGTCAAAGTTATGAAGTTGGTCGTTGTTTTGATAACCTTCGTAGACCTCCTATTGTAACAGGTTCAGACATCAGTACTCTCTCTATTCGGGGACCATAGTAATAGCAGACAAACAAAAGGTAAGGGATACGAACGGGTGGAGATTGATGGTTGTAGTCTTCGGACGCGGCCGGGTTCGAATGAGATGGGGTTAAGGGAGGAATGCCTATGAACTGGTAAGGCTGCGCCCCACCGTAGTATGTTTGCGAGAAGTCCATTCTTGTGGTTTGGCTTGATATAGATAAAGAGCCTCAGAAGGGCAATATCCATATACGTAGGATCCACGGAATCGTGGAGGAATGGACGTCGCCCGAGATCGAGGAGATATGGAGAGCAGATGGGTGGGGCGGGCGAGTCCAGTGATGGTCTCTAAGCGCGGTGTTGATGGCGGTAAGGGTGAGGCGAGAGCGTAGTTGGTGCTACAGTAGTACGTAATTAACGGAGGGTCCGCGGGAGGGGGGAGTTCGATGGGGAAATGATTCTTTGGCGGCGGCGTTAACGACTACACCAAGCCAAAACCCGCACCCATGACAGCTGGGCTGGGCAGTAAGACCAGGTTCAACAAAAAGCAAGCTGCAAGCTACACAACAGTAGAATGCTTCGGCTGGGTCTCAAATGAATATATCCAATCAAGTAGGTTCGCCAATGTCGCTCGTGTTGCCCGACCGGTGGTGGTAAAAAACAAATCATATGTCGAGCTCGGTATTACAACTTCCCATGAGTATAATGAGTTTCATAAAGATGATGTATTTAGGGGCGTGGGGCCATGAGTAGTGTCAACGGCTTTGGGTGAGCCGGCGCTTTACGTTATCAGTCATTTCACTGAAGGAGCTCTAATGCATCTCTCGCGACCAGATGGTCCACGAGAAGATAACAGTTACTGTATCTGTAGGCAATGTTTCTACGAACATCGCATAAGAAAGAGTCTATGTTGACTGGCGATGGTACAGTGAGTATTCCAATTGTTCTGGAATGTACGAGGACCGCACTTTACCATTGCTGGTCAACACCAGAGAACCTCCTGTAGAAAGACCGCCATAATAGGCCAGTAGAAGTAGGACCATCTTCCCTCTCGCTCGCTCCGAGTAGTTGGGCGAGTGTGATGAACGATTTTCATCCAGGCGGTTCTCTTATTGCTCTTCTTTTCGAGCCGTGGCTTACTGTCTCTGGAAAGGCACGAAGGCCACAGGATCCTGGCACCTCTGGGATACCTACTGTATGCAGGTTGGTAGCCTTGCACAGAAAGCAACCAAGATCCCTGTCGCCTGCTGGAGGAGCTGAGGAGAACGACCGCGAATCAACCAAAGTTAAGGCGGCGCAATGGATTCGGGCCATGGTCATACTGTGCCCAGGTTCGCTCTCTGGCATCAAGGTCTTATGGAGATAAGCACCTCGCTAAGAACTTCGAAGTGGCTGCCATGACCTCGCGTGGTGCGGTTGGCCTGGAGGCGGGAGGCTGCTCTCTCTGAGTGTCCGGGACAGGGGGCCCTAGGCCCGGCCGATCACGACGGGCAAGGTTTAAAGCTAATGCAAGCTGCATTTTGAACCGGGGATTCTAAGTTTGTTTCCACCGATCCAGAAATAAGAGTATGCAATTATCAGAGTCGGCAAGTGTCAGACCTCGCTAAAGCTAGGTCCATATAGCTCGGTTTTAGCCCCAATAGTTCAAGACACTATACGGGACTACTAACAGCCACCGCCGGTATCGCTCTTTCTCATTTACAGTTGTTTCTCCGTGCATTTAATGAGGCTTCGTTACCCTCTCTTTAACTAGACCTTTTAGAGGTCAACCTGGTAATATATCTTCTTCGGTCTCATAGCAAGAAAGCTTCACGGAACTGTGTGGAAGTCAATAGTGAATGCAGGCGATATTAGCGCCACTTGCTCCCGGATAGTCCTTAACCTTATCAATGCAATTACAGTGCTTGAATCACTAAAGCCTCAAGAACTTGACCATTCGATCCTAGTACAACATTGGCTAATTTCCCTTCGACGTGCTACTACAGCGGCAAGCATGTATGCTTGCATCTATAGGGCGCCACTTACGCAGCACAAAAGTGTCAAATAGAAGTTGCAATATCCTACCGTGCATCTCTCATGGTCTGGTCCATGGGATTGTGTTTTGTTTTTCAGACGCGGAATACGTTATAATAAGACCCGTTCACAGGTTGAACGCACTTGCTATCTCTCTATGAATACTATCATGTTAGGAGAGCTGTCCATATAATATTAGATGGATTGATGGTGAGCCCTTTAGCGAGTAACGTATCAATCACCCTGTTTAACCTATGTATTAGGTAGGTTGCTGGCCATATACCCGAGTGGCACCCATCTTCTTAGCAGAATGTAATTCTTCGGAGTACTTGCCTAGGAAACGGCTCCGGGTTGGAGTGCGAGCTGGCCTACTTCCGTTCAAGAGTTCTCTTTCTTTGCTATGAAGTCTGTTCTTCCATGTCAGCGATACGTAACTGCTCATTGACTTGATCACAAGGCGAGATGGGAGGGTGTAAGGCGGCAAGGGGGGCAGGTCTAGTTCCCCTTTTCTGGACCAATCGTGTAGACCTTTTCCAAGCCGAGTTCCAGGTTCCCAAATGGCCATTCGGCCAACTGAGAATAGGGTTACATGAGACAAGGGCAGAGCTTTTTTCGCTTCCTATAAAGCATGTCAGCGCAGCATTGAATGGCGACTGAGGCGGAGGGAGAGTGGGGGTGCAAACATCGACATTATGATTTCATGAAAGCCAGTTCATCCACCCCCGGCAGCTACAATATCTGGGGGCTATAGCAGTGGTGCTATTGAGCTCTAATACGGACAAACAACTATCCTTAACCAGACGAACCGACACCCACCTGCAGGTGACGTTGCTTATTGCTGCCGTGGCGGCTGTTGTGTTCGGCGTCTCTTGGATGCTGTCGGGGATGTCACTTGCAGGAGAATATTGCCAATCGATCAAGTATTAATTTTCATGGAAGTTTCTCTTCAAGATCACCATGCCAGAACGAGGCATCCTTTACTGGACACCGGCATTTGAGACAAGAAATATGCAGCTGTCATCCAATAGATGACCTAGTGCAACTGCTATTGACGATGATACGTTCGATTCCAGGAGGCTCTGGACGATATCCTAACGCCGGAATCCTAAATTTGCCATAGCTAAGAACCGCACGTAAGCGTTTGGACTTTCGAGGTAACGGTACACCCTGTTTTGGGTGTGACTACACGTTCCAGCGGAACGGCGCTCGCCACTCATATAGCCATGGCGGTCCGCTTCGAGGTCGGCTACCATTTTCCGATAGCGCTATAATGCAGAAAGTAGCATAATATGACTCCTGTGTGGTTGAACCAGGCATACAGTCTAACGCGATATTCGAGGATGATAAGCAAGGTGGTGAGCTTGCCGAGTCGATCGAACTTTTGACACATAATGCTCACGGGTTTGAGGTCAGTTTTCCGAGACACACCGAATGGACTCCAGAGGATTCGATAGAGGTTGGCGAAACTCCGACAGTCTGGTCTCAACATCGCTTTGTTGCGGTGAGATGAATGGGAGTCCGACTCGCGACTTGATGGTGTGAGAGAAACCTTGCTGCCGGAAGCGATTTGATGGCGCCGACTCGAATAATGACGGTAGATTTCATACTCGACGAGGCTTCTTGGAGAACGAACCATTTTAGGCGATGGCGGTTACTCACCAACTCACGTAGGAAGTAATATCCTTGAGTTACCTAGGCAAGTTGGAAGGACCGGGGGACATCAAAGTGAGTGATGCATTCGATATACAAGCCTATACTCGAGCTCCTCCATTATGGACATCCAGCTAACGTACTGGAGGGTCGTCCTTCTGCAATCGAACTGCATCTGTTTCTTGTCAAACTGGGAAGCATCTATATACATGGGCGTTTTTACGTGAATTCCACCCCATGATTAGGTACTAGGTGTGCCGAGAAGACTTTGCTCTATCCGGAAGGCATCGTGTGTGCCAGCAACGTCCTCGTTCGTCCCTGGAATAGCCCACTACTGATGCTTAAGTGGAACAAACCCGTATGCTCAGAGGCGGATACCGTTCTGATTGAGGGTTGTAGGCTAGGGGTCAGAACGCTAGAGGTATCATGAATATTCCTTGGGCATCTAGGCTAGATGAAGCATGATGGAGTCGGGCTCGATACGACACATGGGATGAAATGGGATGAATCGGGTCATCAGACTGGGTAAGGAGATGGAGAACAGCTTTGATTACCTGTCAGGTGGGGTGCAACCATTTCATCCTTTCTGTGTAGGCAGGTTATTAGGAGACCATGTACATAGGCATGTTTCCCTTCACCTCCAGTCCAGCCTAACAACATATGAGGCCATCGAAGGTTTGATGAGAAACGTTATGTACACTTCTTCAAGGTTGCGCACAACCGGACATTAAAGTAGGTACGGGTAACTCTTCAAAGTTGCCACTAGAGGAAAGGTACGTAGAGAATGCTGGGAGGAAGCGATTTTGCATCAATAAAATATCGGCACGCCCATTATCCTTTTCGCAACCATACTTCAGGAAGGCAGGCAGGCACCTTAGAACGGATGAATCATGAAAGCACCTACCAACTCCGCTTCACTCCAATCGTGTGGTGTCAATCCAATCACCTCAACCTGTGCACCGTCCCTTACGGAGGCCACCACGGCGACTACCTACATGCCTACCTGAGGAAAATGTCGATTTTCTTTACCATCCAGCGCCCTGTCGTTCTTTCTCGTCTCTTCTTACTCAGTCCTTCTCCCGCTTGACATCATTGTGTTTTGTTCCGTCCTTTCGAGACTTGATCATCAATAGTACGTCCTATCCTTCCTTTCCCCCCAACGACAGCGTCAGCCTCCGAGCAGAGTAGTACATACTTTCACCATATTCTCTCGCCAGCATCATATACTTACTTAAATTACCACTCTAGTTTCCTCATTCGGGCTGTCACCTAAAGGGTGTGTCTTCCGGATTCAGCCAATATCGCCTGGACCTTGTGCAGTCGCAACCATGGACTCTCTCCCATCTAATCTGCTGACGTCTCCAGCGGACGATACTTCCGCCCAAGGGCAGCAGCTGGCATCTCTTGATACATCTTTCAAGTCTCAGGAGCAGCAACAGCAACCAACCCAGATATACACTACAGTCGGTTCAGTATACAACCCTCAGGCAGCCCAGCCGCTTCAGCCTCCTGCTCGCAGAGGCCGCACCATCAAGTGGCCTCCCACGCCCCATTCTGAATCTACCCACTCCCATCTTCCAAAATCCACCTTGAATGTCCTACCGTACAGAAATAATATCTCTCATATCTCTCAATCGCCCCCAGCTACACTTAACAGCTTTCACCATTACTCACCACTACGCCAGAATTTCGACCGTGCTGTTAGCCCTTGCGGTAGCCCCGGTCCTCACCACCTCCTGAGTCAGGATAGCGACATTCACTTGCGGACCGGCATGGCCTTGCCGAACATGTCGCGTGGCAACTCGCCTGCCGCTACTACTGCCGTCGGCTCGGACAAACGCGACGACGCAAACGTCTATAGCGACTATGATGAAGATGTAGAAGGGGTAGAACATCTAAAACAGATGTCGGTCAAAACATTGACCAACTTGGCCTCTTACCTGAACCCAATGCAGAAGGCTGCCCAAAAGCTACTCTCGAGAGCTCGGCCTATAGCCGCGGCGACCCCCACTTACGCTCAAGCAAGACAGTCACCACTGTACCATCAACCCTCAGGTATCATGGGAAAGCAGAGATCTCTACCTCTTTCCGGCCTGCGACATACCCGCTCCGATCCTGTCGCCGCGACGAGCCTCCAGCCAGAGAGATTTGACGATAACGGTTACCGTAATCGAACTTTCAGACCCCCTCCCGGCTTCACAGCCCCTCTTCAGAAGAATACCATCGGCCCAGGGTTTCAAGCTAGAAGACCACCTACCCCTAGCACATCCCTGTTCCAGGGGGCTGGCGTGCCACAACCCCTAACGGCGGGCCCGCCAGGTCAGCGTCACTACAGAACCTCTGCCTTGGAGTCTACGTTCAGTGCTATGCAAAACCGCTTTCGGAGAACCCCAGGTCTTGATGACGACAGCTCGATGCCAAACCCCTATAATGAGCAAATACACCGTCGGCATCTTGTATATTCGGGAGATGGAGAGTCGAGCCCATCCTTTAGAAGCGAGAGAGCGTCTTCGCGCCAGAAAGTGCTTGGGCTGGACAGGGCAGCGATGCTGGAAACGGCAGCGATGGGGCTGGACAAGCCCAAAGAACAGACCAAGTCTAAGATATTGGTGGATACGCTCGGCGCCGAGGAAGCGCACAAGTGGTACCCGGGTGGCATTCCTACAGAGTTCAACTACGACACTATGGTGGTCCCTGAGGATTGGACGAAAGACTACCCTTTGGACAACACGCATGAGCGGCGCAGAGTCGAGAGTCTCGCAACGCACATGGACGGAATGATTCGCCACTTCTACTCAGGAACCGAGATGTCCAACAAGACTATAGCTGAAGCAATCGAGGAAAAGAACCGCCGTGTCTTGAAACGGACGCTCGGCGTTATTGGCGGCGAGAGGAGTAAGACCAAAGGCAAGATCGAGAGCCCCAAAATTGCCATCGACGACGCGATCAAAATTCCTGCCCATGAGCACGTTAAACCTCTGTTGAGCATGGCACTCCAGACACTCGCCAATCTCCAAGAGTCCCCCGCTCAGTGCCAGTCTGCATGGAACTGACCGCTAAGATGGGAGTGCGGATCTTGTCATTCTTCGTCGGGGGTTAACAGCTCTATCCCACCGCCGGCTTTGGAAGCCGTACTCCCTAGGCCGGACTCAGTAATGCTTCGAACCCGGATCACTCGTATGGGAGACTATCTAGCTCTGTAACTGTCACTTACCTTGGCAATCAATTCGTTCGCTGCGATTTCGGCATATGGTACGTCGTTGCTAGCCAGGATCATTCCCCCGCGAGCATCTGCCATCTCGACTTCGACACTTACCGGAACAACCCCATGCGATTAATGCCTTGTCGGCGATTGACAGGGTCGATAGGCTGTATTCCATGCCCAGAAAGTTCGCCCTCCATGGAATCAGGGGGTATCCAATGTGAGAAAGGAACTGAACTCTCTTGGAGAATTGAGGATAGAAAAAGGTCCCGGATAGGTATTAGTTGTCTCGTTGCACACGCGTCACCCTCAACCTTATCCTCACAAGGCCTTGGCGAGCCCCTAACTATTACGGACACTGTGATCAGAGGAATGGTTGGATGCTGGCCAAAAAGGAATGTTGTTTTTTTAGGGCGTACTCAGTCGATAACAGTTCACGTAGCTTCAGCGTTTGGTGGTTTAATGCAATATTTTATTAGTATACCTGCTGTCTATGCGGTGTCGTCTGGTTTCTCAGGAGGCCCAACCTCGTCCGTACGCCCGTCGCGGATCACCATTCCAGCTCCCCCAGCCTGACGTCGCCCTCCAAGAGCAGCTTCACGGCCGGCTCGATGACGCCCCTCTCGGCCCTATATCGCGCCCCCTGCTTCATGCGGGTGTAGAACACGGGGCAGTCCTTGCTGTCGCACGGCACGCTGTCTAGCGGCGCCAGCCCCGCGCAGCTCTGGCACACCTTGACGACGTCGAGGAGCTTCGCCTCCTCGGCACCAAGCCACGCCTGCAGCGTCAGCAGGGACGCCGGCGCGTGCGCGTCCGCCCGGCACCGGTTGCAGAGGGGGCCCTCGTTCTGCGTCTTGGCGTGGCACACGAGGCAGGCGGCCGCCTTCATGTAGGACTCGAGGGTGGCCTTCTTCCTCGCGTGGGCGGCCAGCAGGCCCGCTCCTCCTCCCTCGCCGCCGCTGCCGCCGCCGGCGGGGCGGTCGTGGTGATGGTGGGGATGGACGAGTTGCTGCTCGCGGTGATGACGGTGGTGGTTCGGGTCGATGCGGTGGATGCGCTGGACCTTGGGCATCTCGTCGTACCACTGGCGCACGTTGGCGCCGACGAGGTTGAAGATGCGCTCGAGCGGCGGGATCAGGTTCTTGGAGATGTAGTACTCGGCGTCGAGCTGGAGGTGCGAGTTGGCGAGGAGGTCCTCGGGCGCGACGCAGCGGTCGACGAGGCGCGCGCCGGGAGCCCCGCTGACCACGACGTACGGCACGCGCTCGCCGTACTGCGGCTCCGCCCGCGCGTCCCCGAGCATCCGCCGCGTGCTGATGAGCGCGCCCGGCGGCGGCGGGCCCCGGTCGCTGTACGTCCCCAGCTTCACCTCCCGCGCGAAGCAGAAGTCCTGGATCGACACGGCGCCCCGCATGATCTTCTCGCACTGCCCCTGGAAGTACGACTTGACCTGGCTGAGGTCAGCCGTCTCGAAAAAGATTTTCAGCGCCTTCTCCTCGATCTTCTGTTCGGCCGGTGTTCCGTCTCGCCGGACCGTCTCGATGCCCTTTGCGTCAAAGTCGGGCTTGACTTGGTCCTTGGTCTCGTATTTGTATCCCACGTAGCGTTTCTTTGCCAGTAGCACGCAAGGATGGTACACTTTCTCGAACTTCAGCTTCACCGGCCGCGGGTTCATGTCTGTGACGGCTTTGGCAATTTCGTTGCCAATGTCGAATGCTTGGTCTCTGGTCCTACCAGGTAGGTAGACGAACAAGCTGTCAGTATCGCCGTAGACAACCTCGGCATTCCACTTCTCTACAGAATGGATCAAAGCTATTGCCTTCTCGAGGGTCTCCCTTCCAGTCTGGACAATGCTATCCGCTATCTCGGAACAGGGCATGCGGCCTGAAAATGATGCTGACGCGTACCCATACGTAACGTTAGCGAGAAGCTTCAATGCGAGTTGCCTATTGTTGAGCAACTGCTGTAAGGTCCTGTCTTCCTTGTCCTGCTTCATGCCGCTTTTTACCATCAGTCGAGTCTCCAGAATCTCTGTAAGCATCTTGGCCAACAGTGACTTTCGGACTTCAGGTTTGCAGTACATCATACCGTTCGGCGCAATGTTGATGTAGTCTTGGAGTAGGCTTAGGAGCCCCTCTTGCCGTTGGTAATCTGTGAACCCCATCTTGCTTGCCCCTCTCCAGCTGACTATACGACCCAAAAATGTCGAGTAGCAATAGTTGTATGCTATCATCACGCTTGGATACAGGCTTTGAAAGTCGAGCACCAATAGGGGACTGTTGTAGAACGCGCTCTGTGGCTCCATGACGAGAGGGAGGCATTCGAGTGCGTTCTGGCTTCCAACTTGCTTTCTATCAGGGGAGACTAAGATGAAGTTTTCCGGCTTTGCAATCCTGAACATAATCGACTCGACTTTGAACTGCGATCCTCGCGAGAAGACCGAGAAGAAGTCTACGCCCAAAAGTCGCGCTTGTTCGCTCGTCCGTGGTATCAGTTCGTTCGCCTCGAGAATCTCGATATCAAGTTGGGTTCTTCTCAAGTAGTATCGAAGAAGCTTGCTCAAGTCCCGGTTCTTCCCACTCGTGTACCATTCGGTCAAGGTTTGCCAAGCATAATGCGGGATCCGCCGGTGCAGCAGGTGCCATACAACGTTCTCCATGGTGTACTGGAGTAGATTCAGCTCTCCTCTCATTGCTCGCCAAACGTTAATCATATGCCTGCCAGTTACCCGAATTGTGGACGTGGTATTGAAGCCCCATCGATCTGCTTCTTTACCAAACCGTCCGAAGGACTGACTCTTCATCCGCGAGAACTCATCGCACAAGTTGTAGTCATACTTGAATCGGGCGCGTTCAATCAAATATCCCCACGAACTTCCATGAACTTCATATCCAATGAGAATATCGGGATCATGCGTTCGGACAATCTCGACCATCCGAGTCATCAAATCGAGTTCCGATTGTTCCTCCACGACCTCAATCGAGGTCTGCTTCTGTATCCTCTGGGCAAGGGATCCATCTTCTGAAAGTACGACGATCCCAGACTGAACCGCCAAGGAGGCTTGATCACTGGTAGAGAAGTTTTCGTCTGACTTCGAACACCAGAATATGCATTGGACTTCATCTTCTTCGGGGTTCGGAACAAGTTTCCCTCTCGAATTCACGTGGATCTCTAAGCTCATGATGCTCATGTATTGAGCTTCATGCTGGACGCTAGTTGACTTCCTCTTTTGTGAGTACTTGAATCCATGCTTGTTTTGCGGTGTAGGCCCGTCGACCTGGGATAGGTACGGCCTGAGTTCCCGATCACTGATTTTCAGGACAGGCTGTGGCGAGCGTTTTGCAGCGTCTTTGATTTCATTCCACCAAGTTTGGACTTCGCCGAGAGTCGGTGGTCGATCCCCTATCTCCCAACTTCTCAGGGTGCATTCTCTCCGTGCATCCTTATATGATTGGTCATCTTTCCGGCTGTCCAACGTTAAGTGCAATTTGATGCCGAAGTTGGCTTCTGATGATCCGGTGGGATCAAAATCTGGAAGAAAGGGGATGGTGTTTCCCCCAAGTCGGAACTCCTGCCCAGCATACTCCCGCACGCGCGTAGGTACGTCCTTGTCGTCACTGTAAAATGCGTCTTGATATATGACATCGGGGCGACCTGAAGCCTGCATAGTAGAAAGTACTTCGTCAGTTGAGGGTGCTGATTGGGTAAAGATGAAAAATTGCGCCTGAGGTCGTGCCACGCAACCGACGTCTATCGTTTTCTGTGAGTTCGATCCTCTTATCGTGCTTGTGGAGGAGTTGAATGGGTCTCTTTTGATCGACTGCAAACTGATAGGGGCCGTACTAGGGGCCGTAGTCTTTGGGATAGAAGTTTCCGGCTCGAAAGAGACATGCTTTTTGACGTGACTGTCCTGGCTCTTCTGAGAATTGGACTGTTGGCTTAATCTTAGCTTTGTTTCTGGATTATTTGGATCCTTGACGACTGGAAATTTCAGCGTCTGATTTCCAAGTCTTTTCCCGAAACCACCCTTTGCGGACGATGGAGTCTGTGAAAGGGTCGACTGTGTTTCCGTGTTATTGGGCGGCGCCACTGTTCCCGATCTCGTATTGTCTGAACCATCCAAGGCTTGACTACCGGTATCTAGAGCAAATTCTACGCGACGACGCTTTGGCTCCGGTTCTGTAGGAACCGGGGACAAGGAGCGCTTCCAAGATGACTCATCATGTTGGCTTTCCTCGGCGGTTCCAGGAGATCTGCTAACGAGCCCTTGCTTCTCAGCGGCATGAAGCAGGCCTCTGGATAATGGGATCTTCGGCCGCTTCCCGGTGCGCAAGCAACTGGCGGTTATGCCACTGAATAGAGCTGCAGAAGGGTTCTGCCCTTTCATGTTGCTGTCAATAACAGCTGGCTGTCCAGGGATAGACTTAGCCGTACGGCCGACAACAGATTCGTCGGCAGTTTTAGGTTCTTCCGAGCTGCGTCTACTTGGAACTTGGCCTCCATGGGCAGGCCGCGTCTTGCGGGACTCCGCCGCGCGAAGTTTCTCCTCATCGGAATCATCTGGGAATGGGCCGTCATTGTCCCTGTTGATATGGAGAATGCGGTCTTCGTCTACCAATATGCTATCGGTTGGGTTCTGATCTTCCTCGGGAACTTGGTCTAGCATAGGAAGAGCTGAGGCCAAATTTTCAGGAAATAGATCTTCAACGGATTGCAACAAAGTCTGAACAGTGCTCTCCAGTGGGTGTGGTTGAACGAATGTTTCAAACCCCGCGGAGCTTCGGCCGCTTTGCTCCTCTTCCTGCTTTATTAGTTCTCCAACGCGCTCCTTATATTCTTCTTCATGTATCCAACCGGCATTTTGGGAATTGCGAGGATCAGCAGACATGGAGACCAAAGCTTCTGTCGGAAAAGGACTGCTTCCGGGGTTGGTAATATTCATCCTTCTTTTCCGGCGCTTTGTCTCGTCTCTCCAGAGACCAGCCATACTGTGCACAAGCTTGAGATCGGAAGGGAAAGGGTTGTTCCTCTCGATGAAGTCATGATGCAGTCGCCTCTCTTTGACTTCACGCCGATTCAGAATATCCTGAACGCATATGTCAACCTCAATGGAACAATAACTGACGCGGGGATGATCTGCATCGTCAGTAATGCAGGCTGGCGGTACCGACTGGCTGTGCCACTTATGGACCGAATCGTCAACATTTTCGCGTTCGGGAATTGGTGCTCTAAAGCAGACTTTCTCGGCTTCGACGTAGCCGCAACCATAGAGGTTATAGTCGGTCATGAATTGTAGAAGGTACTGGAGATGTGCTTCGTACGGCTGAAATTTCCTCTCCATGATAATGCCTTGTTGGAGAAGTTCCGAGAGTCGGGTCATGACCACGGGGTTCAACATATATATCTTGAGGTAGAACTTATAGCCGACATGAAAGCCATAAAATGGAATTGCTTTGACAAGAGTAATCCTACCAACATATCTATGGTTCCCATCATAGACATTGCGCCTGTAGCTCACCGCCAAGGCATGGTCAATGGAGAGATGTAGACGGTATATGTAAGCGTTGACTGGAGCAGCAAGTCAGAAATCGAACCGGAGCCCGTTATATTTAGAGCTACCTCACCAACATCGGGGTGTAAATCTCCATCGTACTCGATGTACAAATAGGGGAAGGCGCCATGAATATGGGCGCATACCTTCTGGCCCGTTTCTGTTGATCCAAAGACCCGTATAACAGGGACCTTTGGTTCTTTACGTAACTCGGAAAACGAAACATTACTGCGAAGTTGAGGATCATACTTTGTCGGGGTTGCCTGATAGTGATCTATGCAGTTCAACCGTACTCGAAAGACATCCATGACGTTTTGTGCATAATGCTAGCATTGCTCGGGAATGACTGTAGGAAGCGGGCACCGCATAAGATAGCGATCGTCGGTTCAGTCAAATCGATAAAGAAGGACAGGGGGAAGCCAAAATACGATTTCATAAAACGCTTTGATGTTATATTTAAGTTGACATAACGCGTAAGATTTAAATACAGACGCGGTTTGGTAGCTGGACTGGATAAGGTTTGGAAACTGTCCGTCGCGAAGTCAGGTGACGCTACTTGATAAGGACGGAAGACCCACGTGTTCAACGGCCCCCCGGCCACTCTTGAGGACCTCGTACATTCGACACTAGCCACACCTTGCCGAACACCAGCATTCTCTTACAGAAGTGCCATAATAATTTTCCAGTCGGTTATCGCATACTTCGGCGATCTCGACTTGCTTCTTGACCGTCTCTACCACATCCAATACCTAGAACTAAAAGTGCGCGCTTCATCCAGCATCATGCCTCCGCCACCGCCGCCACCGCGGCGCAACGATTCCAAGGCAGCCTCGGCCGCGTCTAAGGAGGAAAACATTTACATCCCATCGTTCATCAGCAAACGACCGTTCTACGCGGGCGAAGAGGGGGAGGGCCAGACAGACTACCTCGAGCACCAGCGGCTGCAGAAGACGAAGGACGACCAGTCGAAATGGTACGACCGGGGCAAGAAGCTGGGGCCGGCGGCGACCAAGTACCGGAAGGGCGCGTGCGAGAACTGCGGCGCCATGACGCACAAGACGAAGGAATGCCTGAGCCGGCCGCGGGCCAAGGGCGCGCGCTGGACGGGAAAGGACATACAGGCCGACGAGGTCGTCCAGGACGTGCAGCTCGGCTGGGACGCCAAGCGCGACCGTTGGAACGGCTACGACCCCAAGGAGTACCGCAGCGTTGTCGAGCGCTACAATCAGATGGAGGAGCTGCGTAGCAAGCTGTCGGGGAGCAAGGACGGCGGGAAGGTTGACGGGGAAGACGACAACGACGACGCGGGCGAGAAATACGCCGAGGAGTCGGACATGGGCAGGCATCAGAGCACGGCGACCAGACAACTCAGAATACGAGAGGACACGGCAAAGTACCTGCTCAACCTGGATTTGGAGTCGGCGAAATACGACCCGAAGACGAGAACGATGGTCGATGCGGGAGCGACAGCAGACAAGGCAGCACAGCTATTTGCCGAGGAAGGGTTCCTCCGAGCTTCGGGAGACGCAGCGGAGTTCGAGAAGGCGCAGAAGTACGCTTGGGAGAAGCAGGAGAAGATGGGCGACACGAGCCAGCATCTGCAAGCAAACCCCACGGCCGGGGAGTTTTTCCGCAAAAAGGAGAAGGAGGAGGCCGAAAAGCAGAGAGCGGCGCAGCTCAAGGCACTAGAGGAGAAGTATGGCGTCAGCCAACACACGATGCCCGAGACTCTGAAAGACTTGCTCGTCACCGAATCGGAGACGTTCAATGAGTACGACGAGGCCGGTTTGATCAAGGGCGCCCCGAGAGTGGTTGCGAAGTCCAAGTACGCCGAGGACGTATACATAAACAACCACACGTCGGTTTGGGGCAGTTGGTGGTCAAATTTCAAATGGGGCTACGCATGTTGTCACTCGTTCATCAAGAACAGCTATTGCACAGGAGAGGAAGGCAAACGGGCCTGGGAGGAAGCCGAACGACAGAGGACTGGTGTAGGACTTGAGAAGTCTCCAGACCAGGAAGAAGAGGCCAACGGTACCGCCGTCGAGGAATCAGAACCTCCGAAGCCGGTAGCCAAGAAACGCACCGCAGGGGAGATGATGGACGGAGTCACAGAAGCTGAGCTCGAAGAATACCGAAGAAAGAGAGCAGCAGCAGATGATCCCATGGCTAAATTTCTGGGCACGGATGAACTGGTTCGGTAGCATTAGGAAGCACTACATATAATATCACGACGGAAGACACGAACCATGAACGTAACAATGATTCTCAACAACACAGTAAGACTCGTGATATGTCAACGTGACGGATATTTCTCATGCATTCCGAAGCCCCTTGGCCTAACGCCCCAGAGCGATCCTATGGCTCCGTTTGCCCAATAAAATCAACCCTTTTTAGACAGGCGGACAGTTCCTTGCAGTCGAGGTACTAGATCTACTCCTCTTCCTCTTCCTCCTCGCCACCTTCGCCGCTCTCGGCAGCCTTGGCCTTCTTTCTTCGGACACGGCCAGGGCGGCCACCACCGAACGGCGAGGTAAGAGCGAAGTCGATGTGCTTCTGGGAGTCGAGACGGACGATGAAGGACGGGACGTTGACGATCTGCTTGCCGACACGGATGTGGCGCTGGCGGATCAGGACACGGGCGTGGTGGATGGACTTGGCAAGGCCGAGCTTGTAGACGCAGGTCTGCAGGCGGCGCTCCAAGAAATCTTCGACCTTCAGGGCCAAGACGTAATCGAGCTTCATGCGGGACTCATCGAGCACACCAACACGGACCAGACGGCGAATGAGGGCATTGCCTTCGAAGAGTCGCTTGGGGTCCTTCTCGTCAAGAGTGAGCAGCTCACTGAAAAGTAGAACACGCAATATCAGCACAGAATTCAGATGCACGTGAGTATACAAAAGTTGGGGATATAGAATATCAACATATATCAACATACCGAGCAGCACGACGGATCTTGGACAGGGTGAGCTGGACACGCCAGACCTCACGCTTGTTGCGCAGACCGTACTCTCCAACGAGCTTCAACTCGGAGTCACTACATTGGGGGAGGGATATGTCAGTCTCGATTTTCACATTCGACTTAAGCAGAGGCAAGCTCCTGCTCAGTGGCCGGTGATACTGACAGTCGGGCGGCCTCGAAGGGACGGCGGGGGACCTTTGCGGTCTTGGAGTAAGACAACGGCGCCATGCTGTCTTAATCGCTGCTTGACGACGGCGGGGTTAGTGAAGGAAAGTGAGGAGGGTGTTGATGAAAATCAATCGTCGCAGCAGCTGAAAAGTTCCAATGGAGTAGGACCAGGAACCACAGACAAACCTTGAGGAAAAGAAATTGTGGATGGGATAGGGCAAGAGTGGGGCTAATCCCGATACGGACTAGTAGTATTCGCTTAAAGTAGTGCGGGCAGGAGCAATTGGGTAGAGCTGGCTCTCCGTCTAGAATAACGCTTGGACCAGGTCGAGACTACACATGCACACACTTGATCTACTTGCAGCCGAAAAATCCCCCAAAGCGAATTTCTCTAACTAAGCGGGCCCCATAGCGAAATTCAGTAAAGCAAGGGAAATTCGACCTCACTCAACAACCATCACCACGTCCACCTCCGGCATTCAAGGCAGCGCAACACCACAACAACAGTCAAGATGGGTCACCCTGCAGGTCTCCGTGCTGGCACTCGAGTATGTTTGGCTTCTTATCCCGGACCTCGGTGTCAATTAATGGACGAATGTCTTGCTAATCGTAATTTCTTGCATCGTTGTAGTATGCCTTCTCCAGGAACTTCCGGGAGAAGGGTATGATCCGCTTGTCTACCTACCTTCAACAATTCAAGTACGTTCCGGTGCCCGTTCCCGAGTTTAAAGAGGACGACCTTCTGACATTGCGATTGACAGGGTTGGCGACATCGTTGACATCAAGGCGAACGGTGCTGTTCAGAAGGGGTAAGGAATAACCGAATCCGCAATCCGACCCGAACGAGTCAGGCCGTACGATAGCGGCGAGTTATTCGGGTCGGAGGGGGACAACGTGCAATGGACGCTGACGGGGTCATGCAGTATGCCGCACAAGGTCTACCACGGCAAGACCGGTGTTGTCTATAACGTCGCCAAGAGCGCTGTTGGCGTCATCATCTACAAGAAGGTCAAGCACCGCTACATCGAGAAGCGCGTCAACATCCGCATCGAGCACGTCAGCCTGTCGCGGTCGAGAGAGGACTTTATCAAGCGGGTTAAGAAGAACGCCGAGTTGAAGAAGCAGGCCAAGGCCGAGGGCACCACCGTCCAGGTCAAGCGACAAGCCCTGCAGCCCCGTGACGCGAGAACGGTGTCGATGAAGGACAACCACCCCGAGACGGTGGTCCCTATCGCGTACGAGACGACTATCTAAGTTGGTTGTTTGTGCTGGTGTTTCGGGTCTGCCGGTTGCTTTTCTTATTGCATTAGGGAGTTTTCTCGCGCATGGCCAGGATCGAATGTCCTGAGCGTGGCAGGGCATGAACATGAACAGAGGGCGGTAATGCCTCTAGGAATCCAAAATATACCAATGCCAACGAAACCCGCACGCACCCTCTTCCGCCGACGTGGTCTACTCGCTTCACCACGGAATGCTCTGTGACACCCATGGAAGTGTTGGACGGTATCCGGTTTGCAACCTCCGCATAGTGCCACGCTGTATTGTCACGTCAGTGTTTCCCCCGCGACACACAGATATATGTGTGAATGTGATGTGTCTAGGAGGCTATGGTCCGAGTTGCACGGGGACGTTCATGAATAACATTGAGGGATAACTAGAGGCAAAGCGGAAGAGGAATCAGCTATACCCTTCCTAGCCCGGGGTCCGTTTCTAGTGTGTGTGCTAGAACTGATTTGCCTGTAAATTCAAATCTTATTTCGGCCCGAATCACCCATTCTCACGACAGCTTCATAAACGAGCGGTGCCAGCTTAAGTCTTGCTCATCGCCTCCATAGCTTAGCGCTCGACATCAGCCCCCACAAGCCCCCTCTAGACATACCCGGCTACAAAAAGGGTTCCCTAGCTCGACGGCCCTCGTCTCAATAAGGAGGGCATTTCTCGGACAGCATCTGATGACGGTGAGGCTACTGTCGGTTGAGCTTGGCTCCTCTGACGCTCGACCATGCTGCTCCCAGGCGGCGTCGGGCATGACCAAGCGGACATAGGACTCGCCTTGACGAAGAGATAGCTCCACGTGACAAAATTGACAAGCAGGTCGCTCTAATGTTGTCAATATTCTCCGTTTCCCGATAGTAATCACCTACAAAAGCATGGCCTAGTTCAGGAGGCGAGAGACTAGTGACAGTCCAACCACGGGATATCAGGAGCTAACCAGCGGAGGGCCGGAAAGTACTCAATACAGGGTCAGGGTGCCGTGGATAGAAGTTCTCTGGCTAGGTAGCTTATTGAATTTCCATACCAATAACTGCCAGTTCCGTATATGCTACAGGCTATATAGACATAGACCATGAAAGCCCAATGCCCCTCCCCCAAATTCCTATTCCTACCCGCAGGATATGGCCATAATATGTTCGGCGAAATGAAAGTCTCACGACGATGCTTTTCTGAAGAGTAAAACACAGCAGGAGGGCGTGGAGCCATGGGGGAAAATAAGTATAACAAGGGGAAGGGGGAAAAAAAGAAGAGAGAAAAAAGAAAAGGAAACGAATGCCTGGTCCCGGATCGAGCAGAACCAGGCCTGTCTTTGTTGGAATCCCGTACACTTAATAGGGTATATGTCTCCAAACGCTCATATGTCGTGCCCATCAGGGTCACCGAGCACGAGCCTAGATCCCGAATAAAACATCCCAAGTCTCCCCGACGAGCGTTCCCAGCAATAAGACAAGTCATGTCGACGCATATACGTAAGCCAGGTAATTCGCAGGGGCATTCCGAGAGCAAACCACCGGTACCGTCCGCCATGGCCCGCCGCGAGCTCCTGATCCCCCTCAGAGGGCTCCTCTCTCATCGCCGAGGATACCCATGCGCACAAAGAATGGAGATATATCCCCGCCCCCCTCACTTAAAGCAAAATCAGCGTATACTTACCAGCGGCCACAGGGTGACCTGACCGACATAACATTACATCCGAGACATATCTGCCGACGGCGAACGACGCCCCCATATAAACGAGGCGAATGGCGACTCCGCCGAGGCTGGCTGGCAAAGCCAGTCCTCCCGCTTACAGGCCGAGAGATGTTTACTCCTCCCAACTGACCTGGTTCGGCTCGGCTCGGCCAGCTCCGCACAATAAATAGACTACGTAGACCGCTCCGTGCTTCCTACCATTGAGCTTTTATCAAGTACCTCGACATCACGCCCTCGACGACCGGCGCTCCAAAGCCCCTGAGGTAAACGAAAGTGTGCGTCTCGGCCATTTTCGGCGTAAGCACTCGGGTAGCATCACGCTCTTACTCCACCTAGAAACATACCACGATATTTCAGATAGACGGGGGTGCGGTTGCTGTCAATCTTGCTTATTGTTCATTTGGCAGACATAGCGCCTGGTTCATCGTAAGGCAACTATCCATGGCATGTATCCGCATGCCGAATCATATTTACAACATCCAGACCTGACTTCTGTGAGGTTGTTGTGACTACCCTGCCTCGTTTGCACGCCCCTGACCATCATGACAGTCAGCAGATATTTAAAACCCCGTGTCTGGATGCGGCGAAAAGTATTATAACGACGTAAGCCCCTCAATTTTTTGCAACCGATGAACTCCAATACAAGTTGCGGAATTGGTCGTGTAAACAAGAAGAGAATGGTTTGTACGACGTGAGACCTCGAACGGCGCCCTCTAGGTCGTTGGAAAGATCAAGGATGCTCGCGAATGTTACCACGAAGGGCAATGAAGTTGGCGCACAGGGCCCGGGGAGAAGATATAGTCGAATGAATTGAAGTTATCATGCACGTGTAATGGGTATATTCCGCATCATAGAACAAGAGTGAGAAGTCGATGGAAACCAAGCCTCTGAACGCGAAGGGCGGACATATAGAGCCTCGCGGTGGTCGGCATGATCGAAGAATTACTGAACTGGATTCACCAATGCTGAAGTCTGGCGCACGGCGGAGAGTCCAACACAGCTATTAGACGGGCGCACCCACGGAATGCGGGTGAATCATCAGCCTGGGTATGCTGATCCCGGTACCATACCTCCTCCGGGACCCGCGGCTGGGCTACTATTGTTAACGCCACGGCTCGACGGTAGTTGAAAGTCCGGGTTGCTATTAAGAACGTTCACGTCGTTTCTACCAACTGGCCTCCGTGGCGGTACTTGCTGACCGTAACCTGGACCCAGCGCAGGGTTCCAACGGGGATTGATTCCTCTCTGGGAGACCGATGTGAAACCCGACCGCTCAGATATTGCGGGGCTTCTTGCCCCTGCACCAGTGTGAATGTCTTCGTAGGTACCCAGAGTGTCTTGGCCCGGTTGCAAAGCTGAAGGAGCAGGCTCCGCAAAGCGAGCGGGAATATCCTCGTAGTAATCACCAGCGTCCGAAGGCGCCCTCTGTGAAGGCGCCGTGGCCCTATTCTCGGGCAGCTCCTCAAGCCGGGTTGACGTATTCACAGGTGCCGGAAAACCAGGAGATGACCTCCCAGGTCCTTGATTCCACGCCTGTCTTGGTGGAGCATAGTGCCTAACCTACGTTAGCTGGCCGATGTACGCAGTAAGGATGTTCATGAGACTCACTCGTCTTGGCTGTACTTGCTGCTTTCACTCATATATGTATCATGCCGCTGGTCGGACGAGGTTCTTGCCTGCTGCAAGGCCAGCATGCCCGCCACATCCGAGTCGCTCTCTCGCAACTGATTGAACTGGTCAAAATTTGGAGGCGTGTGCGCCGGGCTTCCTGTGCTGGCGTCCATTTCTACTGCCTGTCCGACCCGATCGTCTCTCATATCGTCCGTACCGGGTAACGGGGGAGGGGACTCGGCTCTGGGCAAGTCACTGACTCTGTCAGGATTGTACGCTTCATAGCTACGCCTAGCCACTGAGATGCTGGGCATTGGCGCATTCATGTCAGATGGAGAGACCGATGGGCCCGGAATTTGCTGGGCTGGCGGGTAGTTTCCATACGCATCTGGAGGTGGGGGTCGTCGATCATATGGTCCACCCCCGGGATAACCTGGAGGAGGTGCTCTTCCACCCCTCATCCCGGCTGCCGCGTAGCCACCGCGCGGTCCGTAGCCCCCTCCTCGGCCGTTCGGTCCTGGGCCATATCCTCCCCGCCCATTCGGTGGGCCTTGCCCGTATCCGCCCCGACCAGGTGGGCCATACCCTCCCCGCCCATTCGGTGGGGGACCATAGCCACCCCTCCCGTACCCTCCTCGGCCTCGGTAGGGTCCGGGAGACCCTCCGCGCCCTCTTGCATTCATGTGTTCGAATGAAGGGCCCCGTCGCATGGCATAACCGTCTTGAGGTTGACCGCTCGGGTTTCCGTACGGATCACTCGGCAGCGACGGCGTCGAGCCGCTCCTCCGAGGCCCACTGTAAGCCGTATCGGGACTGCTCATATGAAGCGGCATATTGTTCGGTTGCCTCTCAGAGGAAGTCGCTGTGAGGGGCACACGATCATCGCTGCTGTGGTCGTCCTTCTTTTGATCGTACGTGGCAAAAGCGGGTAATTTGTCCGTATTAGTTCCTCCCTCAACAGAGGGAATCGTCGGTGCCAGGGCAGCGGCAGCGGCCTCCTGTTGAGCTTGTCGATTGTAGTAATTCTCTCCACTCATTTCCGCGTTCTCTTCTATCCGCTTCTTCCTCGCTTTTCGGCTAACAAGGGTACGGCGCATAGCACACGACACAATGACGCTGATACAGACGAGGATGGTGGCGGCCAAGACTATGTATGAACCCCATGCCATGTGAGGCACGAAGAGTAGAACATCGATTAGGAAAGAAAGCAGAGATGCTACGAATGTGAAGATACCAAATATAAAAATGATTAAAAGGTAGCGGGGTGAGTGCGAAGGAGAGTGGACATGGGCAACCAAGGCCATCACCAGCATGACCAAGGTGAGTAAGCAGGCAATGGGATGAACAATAAGAATCGTCGACAATGTCGTTCGAGTCGAGGCTGGAAGGTCGAAGGTAGCCGCTTGAGTAGCGGTATAGAGGCGTGCTAGAGGACAGTCAGGGACGACAGGACCATATAAGATAGGAATTGGCGGACTTACATGTGTCATAGCCGATCTCGAACGGACTACATTCGTCCCCCTGGCAGTAGCCAAATACGCCAAAACTGTAACCTTCGTATACCCCTAAGGGGATTGATTTGATGATGGGTGTGGATATGACAGAGAGCAGCAACAAAACGAAGGCTGCGAAAAGCAGTATGGATAAGGGCGTAGCTGGTCGCAACATGATGGCGGTCGAAGCGCGCCGACTCGAGTGAGCCGCGGCGCTGAAGGTTGATTATACTACCGACAAACCGCAGCTGGTGAGCCGACACCCGAATCTCTTCCTTCGCTTAGAGCCAACACGGGTGACGATCAAAGGGAGGTGGATGGCGGGAGGTAATAGATATCGATATCGACGGCGTTAACATGTGGAAGAAGTGCAGTTCGCTCATGTGGTCACTGATTGCTGCATCCGATCGGAACTGGCAGATGCAGGTGCAAACAACCTGCCCCTTCGCTTTCCAGGTGAACCAAGTCGAGGCAGAGTAGAGTTTCCAGAGTCGCACGTGAGGCTAATTAATTGACTGTGAATCCACCCGTTCCAATCAGTTTGATTAACCACCCTTGTTTCCAGCGTCCTGTCTTTCAGTGCGACTATTAGCCAAATAGTGGCAGTATCGTATGGTTGCCTCCAAAAACGAGTGACAGCGACGATATGGGGGGTCGCAAGTGGCGGAAGAATCGTAACGCTGCGTGGGTGGGTGGCTGTGCCCAGATGAGGAGGAATTGGATAATGCAAAGTAAATGGGTGGTGAGTGGGAGGAGGAAGTTGAGACGCGATTACGTGAAACCGGTTGATAAACTGGTTCCAAGTTCCTCAAACAAGAATTCAGACTTGGAAGGGGATTGGGTGGTGTCAAGTCGTGGGCAATGTGGGCTGGAAGGTGGGCAAAAGTGGGAAAAGTGCGATCGGGGAGTTTCCGAAAAAGTGCGCGCGAGAGCGAAGAGAGACAGAGACGGGGGGGGAAACTTTACCTCTGTAACGAGCAAATGGAATGAACGGAAAGTAAACCTTGAATGCTCGGATGGGACTTGGATGGATCATGGGTTAAACGTAGTGTCGCAGCCAGTCAATCAGAATGGAAGTGGATGGTATGATCATTTCGCAGATATGGAGCACCGGGGATGTAGGTACTATGAACAAGGTTTGTAAGGATCGATTGGTCCGTGTAGACTTGGGGCTCCTTGCTGGACTGAAGATAATGATAATTGCACAGAGTGATCTGGGCTCTGGCTCAACTGCTATATGTGGTTAGTTTATAAGCCTGTTAATGCACGCCAACAGGTATGGCGATGAACCAGGGAGTTAACTAGCAGTTCGCGATGAAATGCACATAACACGGACGAATAAGAAATCAAAAGACTATACTGGAGCTGACGAAGATGTACCATGCAAAAATTTAAGCAATATAAACGTGGATAGCCAAGAGGGTTCTGGCAGAGATTTCGCCCTGATCTAGTGGATTTGATCGGACGCACTAATGCGACACTAATAATACGTTTCTCTATAGTACGTATCTTAGCGCTCTGGCGTTCTATATATTATGTATAACACCCAGACAAGCACCGCCCGCTTGCCAGCCGCTCCCCATACCGTATCTGAGGATGACGACGACCTTTCATAACGCATTCCGACCCCGGCCAAGACCTTCTCACATGCTACTGGAGTCGCGATCTTGCGTTCTATCCCATTCAAAATGGCAGGGTTGGTAGTTGCCAGTATCTGCAACTAGACTAATATAACACTCTTTCGCTGCTTTCTTTACAGTGAACTTAATTGTTACTGTCATTATTATGTACTTCTCAGAAAGGGAACAATCTTCATCTTCCTAGATCCCATCGGAAATTTTTGCGACATCCTGATGTGACACATTCATGTAGCAGATCCACTATTCCCGTCTGTCCGTCGAACCTGGGATACTAGAATCTCTCTCGCGGACGCGCGTCTAGAATCTCTGGAAGAAAGCTTAGCTAAACAGCCTACCGGGCATTCTAAGATGGGATTAAGAAGGCTTGATTGGATGTCTGCCGATAATACGAGTATTCAGCGTTAATCGTCGACGACCTGCATAGTCAAATGGGAGAGAGAAACAGAACTCTACCAATAGGTGTACCTTGAGCTTTTGTTGGAGGGTTGCGACACGTCGTCGATCCGCTTATGCTATGCGACCTTGATCTGCGAAGCCGAAGAGTTTTGAAACTACTTTTGGGAGGAAGAGCCGGGCTTTGACGTGGAATGAATCCGCACCTCACTCATCCTAAGTTGCATTAATTCGACATTGGCAGTTCGCGAAAATTAGGTGAAGCGCAACACTAATTACGATATCACGGACCCCTGTTTCGTACGCAAGTTTTGGTACTTAATTCTAGCGGTACTTGCTGTGCTTGAAGGTGTCCGTGGCAGTCTCCTACTATTAACGAAAAACGCTATCTTCACCCTCCCGACTACGTACTGCAATGGCAATGCAACATTCCCGATATTGATGTCTGCGAGTACGAGCTCCTGGACGATTAGAAGTCGATGGGTCTGTGAGTTCACTAATCCTGAGACGAACAACACCATTGTCATGATGTCTGAGACGAGGGACAAGGATGGACAATAGGGACAAAGCTAGGTCCCACCCCCGGAACATTTTAGCACTCGGACACCTTGATTAAGTGCACTCTAAGTCGGCGAGGGAGACGTTCTCGAGACTCAGGCCGTAGCTTCCAGAGGCGCCTACGCGATTGAGCGGACGAAACTATACTCATCTTGCACTGCTTTCCTGGTATTCATTGCCAGGTCCCGTGTGGGCCAGGGCTGAGGACGGTTCGGAACTGATAAGACACCTCAGCCCCCGGTTCTGAAACTAGTCAGTCGAGACAGAAATCATCAACCTGCTCAGCTAAATACCCTTTTAAGTCTAAGCAGGAGGATGTAGTAGACGCGAGGGCCTAATATATGTCAAAAAAAGTGTCCGCGATGATCCGGTCTGTGCTCGCAGAGGCCAAATGTACTGGTCAGACAGAGTTCTTTATGCGACGGTATGATCTAATGCTACGTGGTATATCTACAGTGACTCTACGAGAGTAGGTATACATGCAGATCAAGAGATCACATGACATATCAACAAACATCCATATATATGCGTGTAATATACATATAGGTACGTAAGTGAGGCTCACATACTCTTTTGAGACTGTCTCAGCATGATGGAGATCATGCTTGGCCAGCGTGGAACTTATTAAGCTTATCCACGCTTTATTACGGGACACTACATACTAGAGTACCAAATGTATTGCAGTTTCTTATACCTGCATTCTCTGAATACTAGGAATGAAGCTTTATATGAATGCGTCGTCCACTCTAATAACGTCGTTAACACATTGATAAGGTTAAATAGGTAGGTATCGACAGAGAAGCGAAACATTGCTAGATCAGCTGGGCATTTCTCCAAAGGACCTTGGTAATACCACGAAGGCCTGGAGCGCTTATAGGACCTAAATATCTACAACTACATATTAGAAAAAATTCATAGCAACGACTAAGGATAGTACCAGAACGGCGCCGTCATTTAGATGAGCCGAACTGCTTGTTTAACATTACATATCTCCAACCGAGTTATATCGGCCGAACACTGGTACCGGTATAAGTCGGACGTAAGCCAAAGCCGATTCCGGGGTCCGCCGGTGATAAAAGCCCCACCCGAGTAAGTAATAAGACCCGTCAACGTACATATCGTCATCGACGTCGAGCCCTTTGCCTCCGAATTTTCCCACCGAGAACGCGACAAGCACAGCCTTACCACCCAAACTGCAACCGCAAAATCCCCAGAGGTTGGAAGCTCGCCTTCCACCTCGTTTTGTTTTCTATCCTTGCGATAGTAGTCCGCCGTTATGTTGCCTCAACGCATAGCGACGCTCCATGCACGCCAGACCGGCATAACATGGCGGAGAATAGCTCCATGCCATGATACGCGCCTCAGTAGAATCGCGCCCCGTCGAATCCCCGCGCAAGCGCCGACTCGCTCCATCCAGACGCATCCGCCGTTCGAGCCTCTGCGTCCTCCGCCCCCCGACTCGCTCGGCACGCCCAGGGCGGCGCGAGAGTACAAGCGGGGCCGAAAATGGGGACGGCGCATCCTGATCCTGTCCGCCGTGGCTGGGACGGTGTACCTCGTCGATCGCCAGGCCTTCGCGTCCGGGATCGCGCGCTCGCTGCGCACCTTCGGGCTCGGCCTATTCGTGGCGCTCGACTATAAGCTGAACTTCCGCGCCGAGCCGCTGACGGGCGGCACCGTCGAGGACCTGCACCGGCGCAGCGCCGAGCGGCTGTTCGACCTGCTGCGCGTCAACGGCGGGCTTTACCTCAAGATCGGCCAGGCCATCGCCATGCAGTCCGCCGTACTGCCGCCCGAGTTCCAGAGGATGTTCGCGCGCATGTTCGACGACGCGCCGCAGGCCTCCTGGATGGGCGTCGAGAAGGTCATACGCGGCGACTTCGGCGGCAGGGGCGCGGAGGAGGTCTTCGGTGTTAGTTTCGCGGGCGAGGAAGGCAAAGGCTTGCTGGAGAGGAAGGCTAGGGCCAGCGCCAGCGTCGCGCAGGTCCACTGGGCGCGGTTGCCGGACGGGCGAGAGGTTGCGATCAAGATCCAGAAGCCCGAGATCGCGAAGCAGGTCGGCTGGGATCTCTGGGCGTTCAAGGTCGTCATGAAGGTCTACACGTATTGGTTCGACCTGCCGCTCTATAGCATCGTGCCGTTTATCACGGAGAGGCTCATGCTCGAGACGGACTTCGAGGCCGAAGCGAGGAACTCGGAGAAGATGCGGGAGCTCGTGAACGGAGAGCCGAGCCTGAAGGGCCGCGTGTATATCCCTAAGGTTTATTCCGAGTTCACCACGAAACGCATTCTCGTCACCGAGTGGATTGAAGGCGTTCGGTTGTGGGACAAGGCAGCAACTACGGGTCGCTGGCTAGGCGGCTACGGTAACGGCTCTGCCGGCATTCAGGGTCGCAAGCTGGAGTTCACCGAATCGGATATGGAAGCCGCGCGGCGAGAGCTCAAGGAGAACCCGACGCGGGAAAGATTAAAGCCAGAACGCGAGACGTGGAGAGGCAAGAACGGTAAAGGCGGACTCGGTCTAGCGAGCAAGGACGTGATGACTACGATTGTCGACCTATTCTCGGCGCAGATCTTCAAGTTCGGCGTTATACACTGCGATCCCCACCCCGGCAACATCTTCATTCGCCGTCTGCCGTCCGGCAAGGCGGAGGTTGTCCTCATAGATCACGGTCTCTACGTATACATGTCACCTAAGTTCCGTCACCAGTATAGCGTCTTCTGGAAATCGCTCATGACCTTCGACAACGACATGATCGCCAAGATAGCGAAAGAGTGGGGCATTAGGGCCCCGGATGTTTTTGCGAGCGCGACGCTGATGCGCCCCTATGAGGGTGGCGATGGGAGTACGAGGCGCGAGCTCTTGAAAGAGCTGGAGGACAAGTCCGCGGCAGAACGGCATTTCGAGTCACAGAAACGCATAAAGGAGACCTTACGCGAGATCCTCGCGGATGAAGATAAGTGGCCTAAAGAGCTTATCTTTATCGGACGGAATATGAGAATTGTCCAGGCAAACAACCAGTTTATGGGCTCCCCGGTCAACCGCATCAAGATGATGGGAAACTGGGCCAGCAGGAGTCTATACCAGGACCCGAATTTACCGTGGCGAGAGCGCGTGGTCAATGCCTGGCGGCATCTCATCTTTCGGTTTGTCCTGTTGGCGACGGACATCGCGTTCTATACGTTCAAAGTCCGTCAATTGCTAGGATACGGCGGAGGCATGGACGAGGAGCTTGAAAATAGGATGAGAGATATGGCTAAAGATATGGGCATCGAACTGCAACATAACATCTTCGAAGGTTGATCTAGACAGCGGAACAACGGTTCGAGCTAGAGTGGTAGAGGGTACTACTAGAGTGGCTCATGACCTGGTGTACGATAGATATTAACTTCATAATAGATCGGCTGCTACACAAGCATGCACTGCTCTCTGGACGGAAAAGCAAGAAGACGATAACCTGCAACTTCTCACACCCCCTTGGATGGGCTGTCTTCCCGGTTTTATAACCAAGTCTAGAGCCATGGGTCGTGGCATACGGCTGTACATAGCATACCTATTCCAGTTGACATCAACGTCAGGAAGACGACCAAGTGCTGCCACAACGCTTCAAACCTTGCTGTGTTGTTCTTCTGTGTCTGTACGTAGCGAAGTGCTACTGCGATGCCATCTACGAATGAGATGTGCGATATCAGGTTCACATTAGCTTCGAGAGCTAACTACGTGGAAAGGCATGCTACCCGAGCGTTTTAGACCGCCGAAGCACCCGAAGTTGAAGGGAACCCGCGTCGTCCCGGCGCTCCGCAGGGCAGTATGCGACTTGATTGGACGCGACCGGATGCTGACGCCCCTGACGAGCGCGACCGCGCATGCGGGTACCCGCGATGACTTGTAATGAAGAGAACGAACGGTGCCCCATGACGGCGCGAATGCACCGAGCTTGGTCTGCCCATATCGCTGGATCTGGGATTCTGGAACATCGTCTTTTTCTGCTGACTATCTCCCCGCTAACGCCATGGTCCGGAACCACCAAAGCACCACGCTATACATGGCTCTGTGCAACTTCAATACGGGACCGCACGTGCCACGTGGGAGTAGAGCCCAGCATTGGAGCAGAAATCTGTCCCACCTCGGAGATATTCTAAGGGAAATGCGCGATAGGCAGATGGTAGAACACGGGCGCTCCTGCAACTCTTGTTAGGGCATGGGACCGATGGAGGATGGCGCTAGCAGAGGTACATGCGATGTAGGTAATAATAAAGTTGGGTGGGCTGTGGGTTGCATGATGAGGACGCTGAAACTTCTATAATGGCGCGACAGGAAGCGCTTAGTGCCTGGCCGTTTCTTTACTACGTACATTCGACATTGGACACGGATTTGGCGCTTACTCATGGGGTTCTAAGATTATAGATTAGGAGCTTATAGGAAGCAGATGCTTCTCTATTCTTCCCATATATTCAGTCTTTACAGCGCGAGTCAGTTCTGTTTGTGACTGTGCATCTGTGTGCCTTCTATGGATGCTGGTGCAATTACTCCGCCACTACCAAGTACGAAGTACTCATGTAAATGAGGGGGGTTCGAAGGCCTGTTAGGGTAGAGTTATGGTACCTGCATCCTGCCCAGCTTACCCCGGCTACTATCGCTTATAGCCTGTTCCATGCGGGGGTACTTCTTCTCTCAAGCCCAAAGTTGATTGGGCGACTATTCTCAAACACGCCCGGAAAGGCCTAGAGTCGCTGTGAAGCATAGCTGCATGGGAGAAGGACTGTGAGATGAGGGACTTCATGGTGGTCCCCTATTTGCTCCAACAATTTCGGGGGAGGCAGATCAATGGGCAGTTGAATCGGATGAATGAATGGGCAGCAGGGGGGTTTCTTCTGTCAAGCGTTTTCAGGGTTTCGCTTCGCCAGCAGAAACAACGTTTCCTTTCTACTCCTCACGATTCATGCCGTCGCCGTAGATTGAATCAACCAAGCACCATGTCCGTCAGTTTGACTGCCTCGACATAATCAACTGTTTTATGCATTGGTCAGAATATAATCCGTAAAGAGAATCCCAGATACTACGTCGAGCAAGCTATTTACCCTGATATTCTACCTCGCATATACGGGTACGAGACTCACCCCCGTTCGCTCGCTCACGACTTCACTGGCGCGAATCGAATACTCGCATACCAATTAAAACGAATCTCTTCAACAAACAGCCCGCAGGACGAGGTCTTTCCCTGTTGTTTTATTTATTCTTCTTGGTCTTACCTCCGCTCTCTTCTCCGCCGCAAGCTTCCTAAGCTCCCTGGGTTCGCTCACCGAAACAACGTCTAAGACCAGTATCGATTAGCCACGCGGTTCAGGCTCACTCAAACAAGCGCCGTCTACCAGCCGACTGACATCACATTCCTTCGAATCAGCCCGAGGTCAGTATGTATATCCATTTATTTGAATATACAATGCCATGCACACGTATATATGCCGAACAGTCGCATTATCTAGGTAGTTTCTAGCACCGTCATCCAGGGTTATCGTATACTCGATCGCGCATGGCCCAGGTCAACCTGTCTATACACTCGCTGGTAACCCAACCCAGTAGTAAATGCGCATTGGTCGGCGTTGACATTGCGCATCATAATGGGGCCGAAGCGGGCAATACGCACGCTCGACGCCGGGTTTAGCTACTGTTAGATGGCACAGTCTGCACTCGACGCTGCCCATCTTCGGATGTCGATGTGGACGGATTCCCTTGCCTGATCGAGGCCGTAAAAGCCATGCTTTGCGAGCTTGTAATGCTATTGACGGTCCTTCCCCAAATCCTAGCCTCATTTTTCCTAGCTACTTCAACTTCTCCAGTTCAGGATCACTCTTCTCTTTGCCATTGAACTTTGAACGGGCTGGAAGACATAGGGAGGCATCCTGTCATCGCTTTCCTCCCCCCATAAGAATGAACTTGACAAATAAGTTGATAGTTACAACCTCCTTATCTCAAGGATGGGGGAACATTTGTGGACAATAGACTGACTGTGAGCTTTGGAGTCTAGCATCCTTCATCCGACTGTTCACTACTTTGTCTCCCCTTTATCCGGCGCTTTAGAAGCAACAAAGAAGAGGTATCTCGTCAAATTCTCGACTTGCGAAGAAGGAACCCGGTGCTTACTCTACACAATCAAGAATCTCGATTGGATTGCAGGATCCTTCGTTAGCCAACCGGTTATTCAACACGCAGAAAGTCTTCGTACTTCAAGCAGTCCTTTCCTTCTTCCCCTCGTTCAATTCTGCAGTCGCGCCCTGCTCTGCAGAACCCCTCTGGTCTAATTCTGGTCAGAGGAGATCATTGGGAAACACAGAGCAGGTATAAATACAGTTGCAATCTGGACCTTCCTCCGAACTAGCGTCCCACCAACCGACATCGACGATTTTCTCTCGGAGGCACTCACTACTTCGTGCCCATCTATATTTCGTCACCCTTGGGAGGCCGCGACATTCAACTTGAGCAGCAATTCTCTTTCCGTCGAGGAAGCCGCCACATTCACTTTCTACGTGTATCATCGCGCAAAACGTAACTACTAGGCTTGCCTGTATGATCGTTTAACACCTGCAGCGTCTAGGTAATGAGTCAAGAACCGCGCCGTACTAGTTTCGGGATGAGGCTTCGCCGCAGTAAGTCGGGTGATCTGGGTAGTAAGGGGGGAAAGAAGCATCAGCTGCAGCAACGCCAACAGGATGCTGTTCCTGCATCCCCCCCTCGCCTACCAGTCCTCTACAATGGTGCTCAACCTCCCCCGCTGCAAACTTTCGGCGGTGACGAACGTCCCGACTCCATTGCCATTGTTTCTGGCAAAGCTGAGCACTCCTTTCATCACTATCCTCCCAGACGTTCTATGGATCCAGGACGTCCGTCGATCTCGTCTTCTGCTGCCTCATACCCAGTCCCGCCATTGCCCGATGGGGGCTACGTTGATCCCTATGCTCGCACCGAAAGTATGACACACCGTGGCCGGTATAGCTATGCGAGCAGTGCAATGAGCACCATCAACAGTCCTCGTAAGGTCCGCAGAAGGAAGGACCCCACACCTTTCAAGTAGGTTCGCTCCATTCCACGCCCGTATGTTTTCTACTCGAGCTGACATTCATTTTACCAGCATTCTGATTGTGGGGACGCGCGGATCAGGAAAGACCTCCTTTCTCGAGTTCCTCAAGACAGCGCTCGCCCTGCCGCCGAAGAAACGGTCTCAGCGATCAACCGAGATAGAACAGGAAGTCAGCGCCAGAGCTGCTCCCGCTGGTGCTTTCATACCCCACTATGTCGAGAGCGAGATTGAAGGGGAGCGTGTCGGCTTGACAATTTGGGATTCGGAGGGCCTGGAGAGGAATGTGGTTGACTTGCAGTTGCGAGAAATGTCGAAATTTCTGGAAAGCAAGTTCGAGGAGACATTTGCTGAAGAAATGAAGGTGGTCAGATCACCGGGCGTTCAGGATACGCATATTCACGCAGTTTTCCTCATTCTCGACCCTGCTCGTCTTGACCGCAACATCGCCGCCGCGAGAGCAAGCTCTAGCAACGGGCACTATGGCAACGTCGCGAGAGATCCGGGCCAAATAGTCGGCAGTTTAGACGAGGACTTGGACCTCCAGGTGATGAGAACTCTGCAGGGGAAAACGACCGTCATCCCTGTCATTTCGAAAGCTGATACGATTACCACGGCGCACATGGCGGTCCTCAAGAAGACAGTCTGGTCTAGTTTGAAGAAGGCAGATTTTGATCCTCTGGAGGTACTTGGGTTGGAGGACGACGGAACCACTTCGAATTCTAGCAGAATCGATGAGGTCGACGAGGAAGAGGATGGTGAGGACGCTGATGACGACGATGCTCCAGACGACTCCAGGTCAACAAAGGAAGACGATGATGGTGTCGAAAGTCCCGATAACGATGTTGCTCTTCCAATTCAGGGTCGGACATCGCGGGGTTCAAAACGACGTTCGAGCACCCCAGTCCGCCGAGCTAAGGAGCAAGAGGCTGTCGAAGAAATCCCCCTTCTGCCGATGTCCATCATCAGCCCAGACCTCTACGAGCCTGACGTGATCGGCCGCAAATTCCCGTGGGGCTTCGCGAATCCTTATGACGAAGAGCATTGCGACTTCACTCGACTGAAAGAAACCGTCTTTGGGGAGTGGCGCGCGGACTTGCGTGAAGCCAGCCGAGAACAGTGGTATGAGGGCTGGAGAACGAACCGCCTCAAGCAGCGAGATCCGGCCCCTCGGCGTCGTTAGGCCTGGCATAGATGTTCCCTGGCGCAATTCGAATTATCTCATGGTGTTCTCACGAAGAAAACAGGCATCGTCCCACACGCCTAGCGACTTTTCCTTGAATCATTTGTATTTCTTGATCACGCAACATACCCCAACCGATTTCTTTTCTTCCTTCTATGTATCATATGTTTCCTGGCGAACGAATGTTACACCCTGCCAGCGTCGAACCTCGGCACGGGTTACCACAATGATTCACTTCTGACTCGTTCAGACTACAACGTACTAGATGCTATACCCAAGATTAGGCTGGCATCAGCCATGCCGTTGCAGTTGCCGCATACGATGACGCCTCCCTTTGTCTTACTGGAACCCGTTATCCGTTCCCGAGTTCTAGCCCCTTCACAACTTGTAGTGCCGGCAGTCAGGGCGACGAGAAGGCATGCCCCAAGTTGTCGAGACCTCTTTTTCCCGGGTCCTCCGCAAGGCTGACAGGTTTCATCGCCATGCCAGCGCTTTCCGGATACGGCAAGATTGCCAAAAACGGCCATCGCAGGGTACGAATGGACCAGTTACTAGAAGACGAGATACCATTTTGTGGATTTTTTTGAGCAGCTTTGCCTTGCCAGTCCCTGGGGAGTAACTGAGGGGGGAAGGGAGGCACAGAGTTTAGGGTGGTGGACGAGAGTCGGTATCATCTGAACTGTGTGTCTGCCGTACGTATGGAGCTAAACCAGTAGACTATTCACCCGCCTTAACAAGTGATCAGCGATCCCAACTTGGGCTATTTTGTTGGCTGTGAGTGAAGACGTTAGCGACATCGATCGCCGGAAGACTGAAGTATGACTATTTCGCCACGGCGTTTAATCGAAAGCTTAGGTGGATGACTCGTAGAGGCTTATCCAGAAAGCATGTCTACATACATGTGGGTGCTGAAAAGTTGAGGGCGGTATTTCCAAGGTAAGCTGCGTTACAGTACGCGCAGCTTGCATGTGGACCGACAGCCGCGAGAACAACCAGGTTCCGGGCGGGCTACAGTGACAGGGCTGAGCTACGGATAGCACCCCACCCACCTGCCCCGCAAGTCCCACCTATGCATCCAGTCCCATCCAAATGGCCACATACAGCTAGGCACAGTGGGTTCTGTACGTGGTAGGTACTGTAGGTGCCTAGGCGCCTATCTGCAGCTGGTATAAACCGGCAATAGCGGCATGTCGTCAGATTGAAACGACATCATCGCTTGTGTCGTCCAGTTGGCCCTGTCAGCATGCAGGGTACGTTATCCACCTAAAGCCTTCCAATTAAGCTTCCGAATCCCGCACCTATCAAGTACCTCGATTACATGTGTGCAAACCTACACGGTGGCCTTCGGTTGATTGGTATTCGAAGGCATCGCAGGTAACAGCCTGTCGCGTATTTCTGCGAACTCATTACCCCCGACGTATATACTTTTGCATCAATTTAACGTTAAAAGTGCTTACATAGGACGAGGAAGCGCTATACTGGCCTGCGCAAATGGAAACCGCACTCTCAGATGCTATGTGTACCTAAGTTTGGGGAATAGCCAACGACGTATATCCATGCTTGCCACGATTTCGGCTCCGCAACCGCTCAGTGCCAGCACCGACTATTAGACGGCCCTGGCATAGGTTAGGAGTTCAGTACACAGAGTGAAGCTGGGAGCAGACTGCAAAGTGGTACTCTGCTAATCTCCTATCTCAGCACCAGCAGCAATGGGAAGCTGGACCGCATTTCTACTCACCTACCTTCTTGGCGGTGTTACCTTTATCCCCCTTGTTATAGTGGTTATATTAGTTCACGCACACTTAACCTTCCCCGTTCGAGACGAGCCACTCCCCGACAAGCCCGACGATGGCGTCAACGACATTGTCCAGCCCGGCGATGACACGGCCGCGCTCGAAGCCGCTCAGAAGGTAGAGCCAAAGCAACGGTTCTCAGATGGGTCCGACGTAGCCGCCGGATACTTTGCCGTCTGCCGTGAATATACTCCCATGGGCATCAACGCCAAACCCATCGAACGCCCTACTCCTGTCGGTTCAACCACCGTCGCTCCTCCCAGCCAAAGCGTGTACCAGTCCATGTACCGAAGCATCTTCGATCGGAAACAGCCGACCGGCCCCCTCGACGACCATAAGAGCGCCAGCCAGCGGCCTAAGAAGGCGGGAAACGTGTTTTATGTGGTACTTAGGCACGGCCACCTGATGCTTTTCGACGACGAGGAGCAAATCGAAGTGCGCCATGTAGTGTCTTTAGCCCTTCATGATATCAGTATCTACTCTGGAGGGGATCGTACACCCGAGGGCGAGCTGTTCATCAAGAGAAACGCCCTATGCTTGACTAGGAGGGCGGATGGAAAGGGGCTAGCTCCCGATGCCCAGGTCTCTAAGCCGTTCTACTTGTTTTCAGAGAACTGTTCGGCAAAGGAGGACTTCTACTTCTGCCTGCTCAGAAACCAGGATAAGACCTTTGGCGCTCAGAAAGTGGCGCCGACTCCCCAGCGGTTCGAGGTCAAGAACATCATATCGCTGGTTCAAAAGCTGCACTCGTCTGAAGAGCACATGCAAACTCGATGGCTCAACGCGTTCATTGGTCGCGTGTTTCTGGGGCTCTACAAGACAAAGGACGCAGAGAATTACATCAGGGAGAAACTCACCAAGAAGATCTCCCGGGTGAACAGGCCTTCCTTCCTCACCAAGATCGCTATTCAAAAAATCGACATCGGAGAATCTCCACCTTTCATTACCAACCCCCGCCTCAGGGATCTCAACGTTGAGGGGGAATGTGTCATGGAAGCCGATGTCAAGTATACGGGCAGTTTCAGGCTCGAAGTTGCTGCCGTGGCTCGGATCGATCTGGGCGCTCGGCTCAAAGCTCGGGAGGTCAGCCTTGTCTTAGCCGTCGTTCTTAGGAAACTGGAAGGGCATCTTCTGTTCAAGATAAAACCGCCACCGAGCAACCGCCTCTGGTTCTCGTTTCAGTCTATGCCCAAGATTGAAATGAGTGTAGAACCTATCGTGAGCTCGAGGCAGATCACTTACACGGTGATTCTCCGGCAAATCGAGAATCGCATCAAGGAAGTGGTGGCAGAGACCTTGGTAGCGCCTTTCTGGGATGATATTCCCTTCTTCAATACTGAGCACAAACAGTGGCGAGGCGGTATCTTCGAGGGAGACGATGCTGTTCAGCATTCGGAAGACCATGAAGAAATTGCAGCCCAGTTGGGTCACGTCGACGAAATCAGCCGCATGGAGAGCTCAGGTTCGACATCTACGTCCTCTTTTGAGGCGCCACCGTTGGACAAGAGCTACAGTCTACCCGTCCTTGAAAATGTCCAGAATACAGGCTTTTGGAACCGCTTAAAATCCCAGAAGGCCACATTAGCCAACGGCGGTCGGGTAAGCTCGGCCTCAACGACCGCGCTGGATACGAAGGTCTCACAGAATACCAACGCCGATCGAACGCCCCGCCATATCCGAACTGGCTCGTTCACGGCTTCGAGTCCGATTGTCGGAACTGATCCTACTCATGCAGAACCATTCAAACCTTCGTCGCCACCGGAACGTGACGACGCCGTTAGCACGATTGCTAATCTCTCCGCAAAGTCGCGGCACAGCTCACCCACCCAGACTCCTGCCGGGTCGCCGTCAAAACCCCCGTCGATAGCCAAAGCCAGCAGCATCTCTTCTTCAGGCTCATCGTCGGATATCATTGCCGAGGAACCAGAGAACGAATTCACGCCTAGGGCACAAGGGAGACGACATACTACCTCCTCTGCTACGAGTTCTCCCACAGATAGCTCTGCTCGAGCAACTTCACCGGCAACGTCGGGAAAATCGATCAAGAGTGGGACTGGCTCCATAAGTCGGGGCTTTTTCGCCCGAAAAGAGCCAACCCCGTCAGTCTCGGGCATTGGAACGCCGGAATCTAGACGCGGTACCTTGTCGGCGATGTCTACCGCCGCTGCAACGGCCAAGCGATGGGGCTTGAACGCAATACAACGTCAAAGCGAGAGGAATGGCAATGGACGAAAGCTTTCCGATACTCCTGTGGACCTTAATCAGCCAATGGGAAGGGGCCAACCGCTGCCGCCACCGGGAACACCACTTCCCGGGCCTACGTCGAGGTCCACGCCCATCCTGGTTCCCAAGCGTAAACCCGTGGCTCCTCCCCCTATACCGGGACGGCAGAGCAGCACCACAAGTCTCGAAGATGCGAGGCTGGACCGCCGCCCCGTTCCGCCGCCCCCTCTTCCGAGGCGAAGGCGGATATCCCAGGCGCACGAAGCCGAGGGCCACGAGGAAAACGTACTGGTGGTCGAAGCCCCAGAGGAGACGCCACCGGTAACACCTCTCGAAGAGGAGTCCGCGGCCTATGTACGGCCCTGGGTGGAGGACACTGAGGAGTTCGGCGGCAACGAAGACCACCCGATGACCGAGGAACAGGCTTCGCTCTCCGTGCCGCCTCCTCCGCCCGAGGTCGTAGTCAGCGAGCACTGGTCTCAGGCAGCAAATACGCGAGCAGGGGCAGCGGAGGAGAAGGAAGGGGACGACGACGAAGAGGGCTACTCAAATTGGATCGACGACAACCCGGAGTTTAGGTCGGAAGACAGGGAGGCCGTGACAGCGGGGCGTTAGAAGAGGGCAGATCACGGCTCTTCAACTGAACTGTAAGGCATATGCGCGGAGTTCCAGGGTCAGGGTTCGGGCTAGGTTCGTCTATCTTCTGTTTTAACGTAAACTGGAAAACAGTCTTGTTGTTACGGACAGCATCGCCTCTACATCATGGTGGATAGGTGGGTAGTATGCTGGGGATATTATGGAAAGCTTTGTTTGGTCCCGCTCGGGCGAGCGAGGAGGGAATCGGAGTTTCTAGGGCCGGAACGGATAAGGGTCAGTCGGTGATAAATCAGGCAGACGGGCGCTTATTCCTAGGCCCAGTAGCGACCAGTCTAATTAAACCTGGGTTCAGAACAAAGTTGCACACGCGGCAGCTTGGGTGCGCTGAGATATCGATTGACTCGTAGGCTCGCGTGGTATTCATACCTCACAATGTCGGGCGTGAAGTTGGATGTGTTCTATTCTACGTCTCGTCCAGCTTACATATATTGAGCCTGACTAAAATTGAACGATACGGTATCATGCACGTTTCAGACTATTGTCTTCTCATACGGTAGCCAGGAGGTCTGCAGGTTATCCTACTTGTGTGCTACCCGACCTTCCCGCGTGGACTGGTGGACTGTCTGAAGTGATCACTGGAAGCACATGTCGCTGGAGCATTGAACCGGGCTGTAGGAATCAGAGGCTCCCGTGGAAAACGAGCTGATGCTTGATTCGACAAAGGGAAATATCTACATAAGACTTTCGGTAGTCTTGCGAATGACCCATCACTCTATTTGCCGTCCCTCACCAAGTCCTTAGGCTAAGGTAGCTTGCTACCTCCTGCGGAATCATTGTTGTATGACTGCAGCAGCTTAGGTAGTCTTGTTCTTGTTGTGATAGTTGACGCTGTCGTTCCAGCTGCATTTCATATTAGCGAACTACGCCCCGCTCCCTCCCATCCCGCGCTTTCTCCGGCGTTCAAAGGGACGGATGACTCACAACAGGGTCTTGTCACCGTCGCCCCAAGGGTAGTTCTTGGTGCGGATATTCTGATAGGGGTACTCGACGCGCTCCTCCAAGGGAGCCATGTGGGACCAGTGCTCCCAGTGCTCGGTCCAGAGGTTATAGGCGTTGATGCCGCCGAGGATGAGGGCGGGGACAACGACGCTGCACATCCACTGTCAGTCTCGGACACATCCCATTCCCCCGATCCAGGCTGCTCATAGCGGGGGCCCGTTCCGCCGAACGGGGAAATGGCTCAGAGGGCAGCTTACTAGACGGAGATCTTGCGCCATAGCTCTGTAAATAGGTAGGCGTTAGCATCATCAACAACCAGGTCTGGCATGATCGTCCCCCGTTTAATGGTTACGGGCGGGGCGGGCATGTGTAGCAACTAACCGGTGGTGGCGGCAGCGTGCTCCTTGACGGCCTCTCGCTCCTTGATGAAGGCGTTCTCGGTGGAGGCCAGTCGGCGCTGGAGGGCAGAGCGGAATACGGGAGCGCGGCGGGCGGTCACTCGCGGGGCGAGGCGCAGGAGCTGTCGTTGAGCGGACATTGTGTGCTCTGGGTTCGTGGGCAGTGCCTGGCGGTGGTGGTGATGGTCGGTTAGGAGTGGAGAGTTTTCAATTGGATGGTGGGTTTCATCCAAGTTGAAAGCGAAGAAAGCGTCAAGCAAGTCGTATGAGGTCAATTTTGGACCTTGGGGCCTTGGGGAAGGGGTGGAGCTGCTGAAGCTCGGGTTGGTCCGAGCGCCCGTCGTTCGATTGCGATTTGATGACCGCATTGGGGTGGGGGGGGGGGGATTTTTAGGGGGTGTGTGTGTTGATGGGTTATATAA
>QJOA01000363.1:0-64523 GCA_004155915.1 Monosporascus sp. CRB-9-2
CCCGCCCCCCCCCCCCCCCCCCCCCCCCCCCCCCCAGGGACCGAACTATAAAGTCGGATATGACAATGACACGCCAAGCGCCTTTGCTGTCCGTAATGTTATTGATATGCCGAAAATATCTCGAGTGGTTTCAATTTCTTTTCCCTTTTCAGTCATGGATGGTTTTGGGATCCGGAATGAGATGGGCATCTCTACCAGATCTTGGCATCATGCAGCAACCGTTTGCAACGTATTTGATAAGATAGGCATCATGGCAGACTATTTCTAAGTTCTAAATACGGGGGCGTCGGCCATATAAAACCATTGGAGGACAAGAAACAAGACCTTAATCCGCGTATGCGTAAATACGGCAGAAAACCAAGAGCGAACAAGCTCGCAGCCGAGTCGGCGCAGAACTCCCCCGAGCAACAGCAAGTACCCTTCCAACTCCTTCGGCAGCCCGGTATAAAATCGAGGTCAACATTAAGAAATTAATCCAAATGATGGAGACCTTAGAAACTCCAGAACGGCCACCCGCGGTACCTGACGGAGGAGCTCAGCATACAAGGGAGCCTAAGTCCACTTTACCCACACTACACCTACAACGACACAAAAGGACGAGGACCGCCGATATCCTGCCTCCTGCTGCTGGACTCACTGGAAAGGCGACTGCGGCCACACGACAACAAACAGACATTGTGATAACTGCGGTCGCGTCCTCCTTGGACGAATTAAAACACCAGACCCGCGTTACAAAGCAGGCGATTCAGGATTTGCGAAATGTTTTGCAAAGTGTACTTGGAAGATGTATCTCCAAAGGGATGCGCTACCCATCCGCAGTCGTAACCAGCGTAAAAGCATATTCGAAGCTGCTCACCGGCGCTCGGAACCAGTCTTGTTCCAAGCTTAGGTGAGTTACTCTTACATCAGCAGTTACAGCTCTACGTTACAGTAGCACGAGGAGTGAAACACGCAAGACGACGTCGAAGCCGTTTCCGGAGCTGTTCCGGGGGATTCAATACGGGCTGCAAGATATGTAAGTGCCTCCTAGTCTTCAAGAGACGTGGAGTGATCTGTAGTGGGAGTAGGGAAAAAGCTTAATTATAAGGCAGAAGAGCCTATAACTCCCGAGGTTAATTACGCTGCTGACTTCTTGTTGCCTCTCGTACAGGAAGAAAAGCCTGGGCCAGCTCTCGCCTCTAACATAGAAATTACATCATAAAGAGCCATGAAGTTACAACCAAGATGACCATTTGATGGCGAATTGTTGCAGTCCTTGGAGCTATAGAACCAACACCCTTTCTACAGCACTTTCCACGCAACTTCATTCAAGTTCCCCTTAAAAGATTCCCTTGAATTTAAATCGCCAGGAGTCGTGGAGAATTCCCTGAGCTTCCGGCCTTCTATCACAGCCGTCTTGTCTCTTGCTTCTCGCTACCTAGCCTGGGCCTCTCAGAGCCATTGTCTCTGATTCCGTTGTTGCTGTTCCTGATGGCGAGACCGTTCAACGCTCTGATTCATTATCGGCCAAGACAGTTCTCAGCCTGGTATCCAACCTTTCAAGAGGGTTTCGACATGACTGGAAACTCAGTTATTGGCTGCTGTGGGCCTTCCAAAGAAAGGATAGAATAGACGGGGTCTTTGAGTCACTTATCTAGTAACTGCTCACCTCTGGTCTGGGTTGAAGAGAGTGCGGCTTTGTTCAATTCGTATAATAAGAAGTAGATTGCTATATATCTTGTCCAGTATCCCATGATATGGATTGGTGTTCAGATATTGCTAAGAGTGGTGTGTCTATGTCCAGATGATCATCTCTGTACTCTATGTTACTTTGCGCCCCTCTAGGCGTACCGCCTCACACTTAGCACTATCCCCCTTACCCACCTGGTATGTTGCCAGGATATATTCGACACCACGCAGCGATCCAATTATAATCATCTCTATAGCTTAAGCTGGCAGATGACCTGGGCTTACGGGTAAGCTCGCCGGCTCTGGTCCCTGGTGTCAACAATTTGATTACTCTACGCCTTACAGCAGCGGGTCGAACATATCCTCTAAGCTCCCACGATCTGTCCACGGTATCCTGTCGCGGTAGGGGCCACCCACCTGCTGCCATGTCTTGGAACCAGCACCGTTAGCCCACTCTTGTCTAAAGGGAATATCGTGGTCCTACAGCATATAGCACTCAGAGGGTTTGAGACCCTTCTAACTGGCTTATGTACCCAATCTGTCCGATGATGACTTGTCATTTCTTGTGGTGCTAGTTATCATCGGATTCGACAGTAGCCGCGAATCTGTTCCCGTCCATACAACCCAGTTGTGAAGGGAGATGCCTGCTTCGCGGTGGAGCCTAGAAGCAGCTATTTGGACTTGATCTCGACCTGGTAGCCCCTACCCCAGAAGGTGTCTTCTCTTTACCGTTCTTCCGGCGAACAGGACGATAAAATGTGGCTCTTGGGGATAGTCTTCGTGGCAGGCCATCCGTTCGACGATGTCTAGCCAAAGTTGATGAGGAAATGCTCGAGCCGGTAATATGGCCAACCAGCAGCCTAGTGAACAAGACATTATCGGAGAGACTCTATGACCTGGCAACAGGTTCTACAGGGGACAATGAGCACTTACTAGAACAGGGACTCTTCCCCACTCACTGGGACGCCAGTCTATCTCAGCCCTAGGCGATAAGGAAGAGTGGGTACGACAAGAATGTTGATGTTTTCTGGCGATCGCGGCAAGTCGTGCTGGATTTGCTAGGGCTCACTCCCAACCCGCTTGTAGCTGGCGTCAAGACATCGCCCCCAGCCACCCGATGATCGACCACTAGCCCACGTCGCCTATAGTCAGTTGATAGGGCCTGAGGCTGGACTCATCCCACAGAGTCTGATGCTGCTTGCGTTGTAAAGAGGCTGTCTTGGGGACTGTGATATGGAATATCGCGACGCTCTTCTTGGTGGGTTGTACAGAGCTTGCGAGCTGGAGATATTGCAACTGATGGGATAAAGTACGGACTAAAAACATATGCTTTTACAACATTTAGGCTTCGATTCAGTTGTGGGCTGGCTGTCAACATCCAGGGGTAGGCTGCTGGGCGGCGCTATTCTCATCTGAAGCATCTCTGGAGATCCCTCCGCACATCAACTACGGGCACGATTACTCTCTAGGTGATTTTAGAGGGACATGAACGCCCATCGGGGTACCGCAAAGCATGTGTATCTAGGTACCTTAGGTGGAATGGCATCCAGGCCTGCTAAGCACGTCGCAGTCAGTCCTACCCCGCCAACCCCCTATGCCGTCACTCAGCCATAACGCCATAGGGACGTGCCTCAGGCCCTCCAAAATTTTCTCATATATGGCTATCATGACTCACATTAGCCTGGCAGTCTCAGATTCCCAGAAAAGTTGCGGCTACGCCGTGGAAGGCCCGGTGTTGCCAGTCAGGTTGCGAGGGGATAATGAGCTGCTGGCAGCCACATCACAGTTTTACGGCACAAATGGAGAGAATTCTGGCGCCAGAGCACATCTGCGATCACGGTATCAAGCGCTTTGGGACTCGGTTTGGTTGGTTTACCGAGAGAATTCCATTTCTCTGAATCTAAGGCACGATACGGCTGACGCCGGCCAGTCTGTAGCGAAGCTTATAATGGCGTTGCACACTCCACGTCCCCTGATACGTTTCCCTACGCCATGTTCGATCCCTCCATCATGTTCGATCCCTCCATGTTCCTCTCTTCCCTGTAATTGTGCGAGAGTGTTAGTTGCGGTAGAGATACGAGTCGGGCGGATGATCGTGGGCGGATCTCTGGGTTTTCTCCATTAGTACAGGGACTCCATGTTGCTAAGTTGAAATAGTACATACCTAGACGCCATACTTTCTGTAGAGCTTCATGGCTTCGCCTCTGCCCTTGAGGCCGTGGTCTCTACGGTAATGGGCCAACATGAGGTGCCTGTTCTTCATTGCGAAGTCACAGGCCTCAGTGGTGCCGTCGTCGTTGTGGACCGTCTCTTGGCACTTAAGGGCCTGGGCCCAGGAGGCTTTGTCGGCTGCGTACTTTGAGTTGGGGTTATGCACCTTGCGATGCGAACTGATGCTGTGCTTGTTGTTCTGGACGACGGCTCCACATTTGGTGCCATCCGGCTTCTCGATTAGGCACTTGTACTTGATCTGCCCGTCCTTCTCAACCAGTTCACCTAGGTCTGCGATATCTGACGGTCGTGACATGTTGTTGGGCTGTAAACGGAGTGATGGCAATGTAGGTTTGGTGTATGTATCAATTGAGCGGGCCTTGAAAAAGAAATTGGAAGAGGCAAGGTGGGTTGTGGTTACGGGTCAGGTTGGAATACGACTTAGATCGTCGATATACTCTAGGCTCTCGACTATGGCTCACTGTTAGCTATGCTTTCGTCAAAATTTATTTGTCAAAGGAAGGAAAAGAGTCGAGTTTCCAATGGTGGAGGCTGTCCAAGTATCACTTACATCGTCGATAAAGCCTTGAGATTTGATGTTGCCTATGACTATAACGTCGATATACTCTAGGCTGCTGACTATGACTTGCTGACAGGTATGCTTCTGTTGCGAAAAGAAGTTGTAGAAGGAAGGGAAAATGTGAAGTTACTAGGGCCAGGGAAGGTTTAAGTAGTCATGTACCTTGTCGATATAGACTTGAGTTGTCGACGTGGTCTTAAGTCGCCGTATAGCTTTGTCACGTCGATATACTCTAGGCTGCTGACTATGACTTGTTGTCAGATACGCTTCCGTCACGAAAAAAAGTTGTAGAAGGAAGGGAAAATGTGAAGTTACTAGGGCCAGGGAAGGTTTAAGTAGTCATGTAGCTCGTCGATATAGACTTAAGTTGTCGACGTCGTCTTAAGTCGCCGTATAGCTTTGTTACGTCGAGACACGCTAAGCCGTCGACTATGATTTGATGCCTGTGGAAGTGTTCCTGTTAAAAAAGTTTGTAGAAGAAAGGAAGAGGTAGATGTCTAATGGTAGGTGGGGTAGGTTTAAGTAGTTAAGTCGTCGATATGGGCTTAAGTCGTCGATATAGACTTAAGACGTCGATGTGGTTTTTAAGTCGTCGATATAGATGGAAGACGTCAATGTGGTTTTAAGTCGTCGTATAGCTTTGTGACGTCGAGACACGCTAAGCCATCGACTATGGTTTAATGCCTGCGGGTGTGGTTCCGTTAAAAACATATTGTAGGAGGAACGAAAAGACGTCGATATTTGGTAATAGGGAAGGTTTAAGTAGTCACTTACATCGTCAATAGAGGCCTACGTTATTCATATAACTCTAAGTTGTCAACGTGGCTCTGTCTCGTCGATATACTCTAAAGTCTTCGATTATGAACTCACTGTCAGGTATGCTTCTGTCAAAGAATGTTATGGATAGAAGGATAAAAGGCAGGTTTCTAGCAGCGGGGCAGGCCTAAGTAATCACTTACACCGTCGATAGAGCCTTAAGTTACTGATGTAACCATGAGTTATCGATATGGCTCTATCTCGTTACTGTACTCCAAGCTGTGGACTATGACATACTGTCAGGATGCCTTGTATGGAAAGAAGCCATAAAAGGTAAGAAGGAGAATTTAGTATGTGTAGTAGGACAGGCTAGAATATCGCTTACACCGTCAATATAGCCTTAAGTTGTTAACGTAATCTAGAGTCGTCGATAACTTTATTATCTTAGAGATGTGCTCTAAGACACCGACTCTAAGTTACTATTTGGTATGCTTCAGTTAAAGTAAAAGATAAGAAGTAAAGCTAAATCTAGGTAGTAAGACAGGTCTAAGCACTTGTACGTCGACAATAAACTCAAGGATATTGTTATAGATTTGCCTCGTCAAAATATTCTAAGCAGCCGACGGAGATTAATGTTAGGAAGGCATTCACTAAATAAGTTGTAAAAGGCAAAAAGGAGAGCTAGGCTTAAAGGTGGCTCAGATTTAAATACTTGCACTGTCGATAAGGTCAAAGTCGTCGACAAAGCCAAAGTTGTCCTTGAGTTAGGGTTGTCTAACTCATAATCTAGTATGTTCTTGTAAAAAAAAACCTGTAAAAGAGAAGAAAAGAAGTTAAGGTTTGGTAATAGGACAGGTTTAAGTATTGATGTATCTCGTCGATATAGCCTAATTATGGGTACACTCTACATTATTAATATAGTCTCAGTTGCAGATGTATTTTAAGTTGTTGATCTAGTTAATGTTGTAGATAAAATCCAGCTTGCTAATACGCATAAGGTACCTATGTAGTTTAGGTTGTCAATGTAGCCTTACTCATCAACTACAACTTACCGCCTAGGCATGCCTATATACAGGAAAAGATTTAATAAGGAGAAAGACAGAATTAGGTTATGATTGCCGGTCGGGTCGAGATTTGGCGTCCAGACAGCCAACTATGGTTTGTATTGTAGATTATGGCTCAGTGCTGAATGCGGCGCCTTAGGGCCGGGACATAGGAGTAAAAGCAAGAAACAATGGTACTCCTATTGCAGTTCAGGTCGAAATATTTCTAAAACACGGACAGATCCATTCAATAAGCCATGCTGTCGGCGTATCTCCTAAAGTTTATCATTTATTTATTTCCCCGGCTTGCTTGCCGACTTCTCCCTTATAAGCCTTATCGTTGATGCATTACCTTGCAAGGCCTATTGACGACTTCTCTCTGGTGCATTATGATTAACTTGTGCATTTTTAAGTCTCATAGTTAACTTGCACGTTATGGTTTCATTGTCGATATCTCACTTCACAGGACCCTTTGCCGACTGGAACGTCATAAGCCTAATTATCAGCCTATTCCTTTAAAAAGAGTATTGCCGATTCGTCACCCTGGGTGTCCCCTAACAGAATGTATCCCTTTGAGTGTTTCTGTCAATTCTTCGTTATTGCTGTCGCAAAAGCGAGGCCGCTATTGCGTGGTCTGCAATAGCGATATATGTACCCGCGACAATTCCTTTTCTTCGATTATCAAAATCAGTCTAAAGGCATAAGTTTTTAACAGAGCTGTATCCACTAGTGAAGGTCCTTCTTTGCATGCGGGACTGGCTTTAATGTGTTCTTTGCAATTGTTGGTGTTCGGGAAGAGACGAGGAAGGCATAGGGGCATACAAATCTATTTGGGGGCAAGTGGGGGGACATTTGCTTTAATAATCCCCTTTGCCACTTTGTGTCCCTATAAGCACATTGCTGGCCTATTACATTATTAGTCTCGTGAATGACCTAGACACTCCAAACCATTTGTTGATGCTCCTTAAGCCAGATTAAAGGAGCACAGTACGAACTAGGTCAAACTGTCAAAGAGACGCAGGCGGAGTGGGTGCATTTGCTCTTTAGAATTTCTCATACTTCACCTGATCATCTGTTATATAACAACAAATGTTTTAATAACTTATCCGCTATAGCGTAACTGCTGGCTTAAATACCATCCTTCTAAACCTCTGTAAGTCTTGATGAATAAACCATAGTTATAGAATGCTTATCGCTGAATTCATTTATCAAACCAGCTGTGGAACATATCCTCCTTACTCGGCATTGTTTTTTTGTTGATGCCTCTGAATGGATTCGCTGATCTGATACTACATAATGCAGTACGCCCCCGAGTCTTGCTCGTATTTCGCCAGTTAAATAGTCTGATACAGGACTGGTCACTCTTCCTTATTTCTTGTTCTTACCCTATTCCTTCCCCCCGAGCCACTTGTACCTTCCAGTCCACTAATGTTGCAAGCTCGACCTTCTTGGTAGTATATCGCAACAGCTCAATCCTATGGACTACATAGTTAAGTGCCATACGCGATGAGGATCAGACTTTCGTTTGAGTTGCTTCGACCCATGCCAGCTCAGGCGCCCATTATCATGGTTTATCTGGTAGTGACGCATCATATTTTGCTCGGAGTCTATGGCACTACAGCAAGGGGTTGCATTACCATTGCCAGGGGTTTATATACGCGCGATCAGGTGGTTAAGCTCAGCACCATTGGCGCTATGTTAAAGTAACGCACTAGTTCTACCATAGAGTGCACCTTCCCCCTTCATATTGCGGATGATGACAGCATCGCAAGGTGTGAAACTGACCTTACGGATTCGACATTAATGTGTTCAAGTGCTTTTTAAGCGTCGAGGAAATAAAATGGTTAATCCTAACTGTCTGATGGTTAACCGTGTGTTGTCCTGGTGTGATGCCCAGACATTTATCGGTAGTTGGAATTGGGAAGAAATGGAGTGTGAAGTGAGGGTGAAATAGCTTATAGAATAAGGTGTCAAGACAATGGAGTCGATCAACATCTACGGCGGGTAGGGGGGCTTGACCAGTAATAACACATACAGGTATTTTATCTGTGTGGAAAGAGAATCCGGTAGAAAAGCATAAAGTATCATAGAATCTTTGTTATGGTAGGACTATTATGATAACTTTCGTATCCGCAGTTATGGAACCTTTCTCGAGTAGACCTGATGGTTGTGGTTGTTGTAGTTCGTTGTAATTATAAGGTCGTAAGGTGACGCCGAAGGCAAAAGATGGGTGGCATTAGAGGTCCGTGCCTGCCCCTATAATTATGTGATTGTGTGAGACGGGAAATTGTTTACCAAGAGTACCTTGATGATGGATAAGGTCCCATATGCCTCGGGGCCACCATGTTAAACATCGGTGTCCATTACGGGGTCGAAGTAGTAAAGACAATGCAAAGTAAGGTGCAGCTTTATGAGATGTCTTACAGGGTCGAACCAAAGTCCTGGCCCAATTAAGTAAATCCCTCTTATTCTTTTGACAATCCCGATAGTTTACATGTCTAACATCTCGGCCATGCGCCTCGACATAATCTTACACCAAAAACGTCCAGAAGCTGGGGTACACGAACTCCTCCTCGAATATCCTCCTGACCTGCTCCAAGACGAACCTCTCGACCTTGCCGACGTTTTTCAGGCTCTGCTTCGAGCCCTCCCTCTGCCCAATCTCGCTCTCGACCCTAATCTCTTGGAGCAGGCCGCCCAGTCTGCCCTTATTGCTGCTTCCCCCCTTCCCCTTCCCCTTCGCCCCGCCATCGTCACCGCGACGGTGATGCTGCTCCTCGTCCCCGTCGTTGTTGTCGTCGCTGTCCCCCACGGCGGCCACGGCGTCCTCGGGGCTCAGGAAGCAGAAGTGGACGCGCTTCCGGATATAGGCGACGACGCCGACGCCGTCGAACGTGAGCCCCGTGATGTTGAGCTTGACGGGGATGCCTACGAAGCTGGGCATCGGGTAGTCGAGCAAGATCTCCGCCGTGAGCAGCAGCCGCACGCCGCCCGAGTACTTGATACGGAACACGGCCTGCAGGTCCTCGGGTCTCGGCTCGCGGAACCTGCGCGGCTTCTCCTCATCGTCCTCTTCGTCCTCTCCCTCCTCGTTCTCATCACGGTCCCCTTCGCCGCGGTCTTGCTCCCCTTCTTCCCTGCCCCTCTCGGCGGGGGCCTTTTCGAAACTCCCGTCTATCGTGGTGGACGGAGTAGCCATCGACCCTCCTGGCCCGTCCCTCGTCGGCGGCCTCGTCGCGCTCGTCGGTGTGGGCGCAAGGGATGACACGCTGTGCTTCTCCCTCAGCAACGGGTCCGGTTGCGGTGCCGACAGCGACGAGGCCGAGAAGTCCGCGACGGAGACGGAGCCCTGGGACGAATTCCTATTGTGCTGTCTTGCGCGCTGGTGACCACCAGCAGCACCACCACCGGCGGCGGCTGCGGCTGCGGCACGCCCCCGCGGGAGAGACTGCTGCTGGCTGGCCATGTTGTCGAGCCACCCGTTGAGGTTGAGGTGCTGCGCGCCGGCCACGGCAGCCAGCGGCGTCTGGGTGCCGGACCAGCCCGGCGCGAGCTTCGCCTGCAGGTAGTGCATGTTGGAGGTGCCGCCGGGGATGCCGGGCGTGGAGGCGCCGAGGCCGAGGAACGGCGCGCCGAGGTCCGGTGTCGCCAGCCCGCTGCGCAGCCCCGCAGCGTGGATGTGTGGTGGGAACGGGAACTCGGTGCCGCCGGCGGCTGCAGCAGTGGCTGGTGTGCTTCCACCCGCATCCCTGCCGCTGCCGCTCGTGCCCACGCCCAGCCTCCGGCTCTGCTCGGCCCTCCTGCGCCGCTCCGCGGCCCTGATCGAGTCCGGGATGACCTCCTGGGGACTGCTATTTCCCCTGCCGCGGGTGTGGGCAGCGGCGGCATCCCATTCTCCGTCACCGCCGGTGTCGTCATCATGGTCGCTGCTGCTGCTGTCCTCCTCGTTCTTCTCGTAGAAGTCCGGCAGCGGGTCGCATATGTCCTTGAGGACGACGTCGGGGGCGACGTCGCCGAAGTCAAACTCGTGCACCCTCACGGACTTGATGAAGCGCGGCAGCGGCACGCTCTGGAACTTGGTGTGGATGAAGTCGCGGATGGACTCGGCCAGGGCGGCGCCGTCGGGCCCGCCCGTCAGCGTCTCCCAGTTGAGCTCTATGGACATGCGAACCCCGGGCAGGCATAAAATAAAGGCAGGTAACCTAGCTAGGTTGGAGGAGGATCTGTTTGGAGATGCTGCAGAGCCCTCTTACTCTGATTCGTTCTACTTGTTTTGCTGCTTTGATGTGAGTTGAGTTGCGTACTAGAAGAGTCGAATATGACCAAGGTCCATGCCAACTCAACTGAACCTTTAGTGGGTTCTAGCGCTAAAAGTCTTGTAACAGCCCACTAGCGAGACCCTTCTAAGGTCTGCTCGTTGGGTACCTACTTATCCCATCATCATCACCGCGTAACTGCGCGCTTTGCATCGGGAATGGATTATGGGGTCTCGAGGGTGTTATCAAGGTCAGAATTCCACTTCGGCTTATTGCACAGGCCACGAATCAAATAAAAATTTCGTTTGTTAGGGCTGCCGATACTGAAGTTGGAGCGTTAGAGTTCGTCTATTTCCAATGGCGACTCATAAAGTTCCTCCTAATTTGCATCCATTTGCCAGCCACGATAAAAGCAGGGACATGTTAGCATACGATTCATTCATTCATTCGTACGGGTATCTACTCTGTCTGAAGAACCAAAATCTCTGATACGCTCAACATCCTGGAACAGTCCTATCGCTAATGCAAAACGTCACTGCCGAAGGAAAGAGAACGACTCCGCTGAAATGCTGCTACGACGCCTTAATGGACAACAATCTTTAGGAATATCAGGCGCTCCCCGTATGGTCACGACCTATGGCTATGCCTGAGCGAGACTAGCCCCGGCGACGGTACCTTCATCGCCCGCGGCATTGGCCTCTTGCCGCGGTCTAGACGTCGCGAGCGGCGTCCCGAACTGGTGCCAGCAATTAGGGGCTTGTAAAATATATCTACAAGGGATCAAGTTAGCAGAGAATAACTTCTTAACCGAGAAATTGATTATGTGAATATACCTTGCCATAGCCTCGCGGAACCGGGATTTGTACTCCTTGGGACTGGTGACGGTGGGTCTGTTCCGGCCGCCGCCCGCGAACCCCCGGTCCTTGATCCAAGACTCGAGCTTCTTGTCCCATGTGTAAGTGCGGATGCAGTCGATGATGCCTACCACGAGCTCCTTGCGGGCCTCGTCGACAGCGATCATGAGCGAGTAGTCCATAACGTTCTGCCTCGCCAGGAACAGCGTGTCGTTCCAGACGCTCGCGCGGAGTAGCTTCTTCGAGTGCTCGCGCGCGAACAGGGGCGACTCGTAGATGTACTCTACCATGTTCTCGTCCAGCAGCACTTCGTTCTGCTCCCCGGTCGACTGGATCTTGCGGTTGCGCATCGAGCCCTTGAGATCGAAAATCCGCGTCGGCGACCGGTCATAGAATAGGTTTTCCATCAACAGAAGGTCGAGCTTGATTTCCGTATTAGTCATCGGATTTTTTATGATAATCTGGAAGAACCCCAGCATCTTGGCGATCACGCTGGGCAGATCGTGGAAGAGCGCCTCCGCCATGATGCTGAAGTAGGCTGGAGCAAATTTGAGAAAGGCGGTTGTTTCAACGGGAGATAGAGACTAGTCGAATGTTAGTCAGGAGTGAGACCAGCGAAAGAAGTCCTACTACACACCTTCATGACCATACGGTCGTCTTGCGTTTTCAAGAAGACGGACTTCGTCTTCCCACCTTTCGAGTCCCACTTGAGGCAGCGAGAAAGAGATTCGACAATACGGTCTGCGACACCACATTTTCGGCGTAGGGCATCGAATTGCTCAGCATAGAATATTTTGACAAGCATCTTAGCAGAACCTTCTGTGAACTGATATTTGTAGTGGCTGCTGGTCGTATGGATGAGGCTCGTCTCCAGGTGGTCTTCGCTTATTGGCTCCGTCGGGTCTGAACGCATCCCATCATCATCAAGGTCCGACATTGGCTCTCCGTCTTCTCCCCGCCTCCTGCGATGGAATCTACGAAGCTTCTCTCTGTAATCCTCAGAGCTAAGAGCAAATGCGATTAGCGAACTTGGTTCATCTTCCCGCACGATAATATCCGAGTCAACAAAGATGTGGTCCGTGACATTGAACGGGTAGTCCAAGGGTGGCCATTCGCTTGCTGACCGCTCATTCCAAAAGTTTGTAAGCACCTTCATGAAGTTCATCTTGTCATGTTTAGGTAATTCCAACGGAATCTCGGCTGTGGAGTCAAGCGACTCGGCGATTTCTTCTAGTGTCGTCCCTTCGAGTATCGACTGTTCCGCGTCACTTTCTCCCTGCTCGTCATCGGTGGGACCGTGGCTAGTAGTGTGATGGGTTTGATCATCCGTCTCAGCCTCGGCTGCGGCCTCGTCTCCGTGGCTGACATTCTCCGTTGGAGCATGAGAGCTTTGTGGCCTTTCTTGGGATATTCGAGCTGGCGGTTCAGGGGCTGTGATTGCCGCTGTAACACCAACTTTAGGCTCATCCGGTGCTTTTTCCATCGACTGATAATCCTCGGCTGGACCTGGCTCTTGCACGGCTTCATCTGCATCCTCGTATACTTCGACGATTGCTTTCGTCGTAGAATGTTGGAGAAAAGGTCTGGATTGCGACATCTGAGACGCGCGCTTCTTCCGATCTCTTTCACGTTCCTTTTCAAATTCTCGACTAAGCTGCTCGAAATGCTTACGGATGGTCGATACCCTTGATGCATCCTTTTTGCCCACGAAACGGGGAATGGCGGATAGATTGCCCTTTCGACCAGAACGGAGGCCAAACAATTTCTTATCTCCTTTAAGCGATTCGTTCGTCGGCGTCTTGCGAAGGTCCACCCCAGAACCATTCTCCGTCGGTGTTAATCTGTCTTTGGAAATTCCGAGAAACCTCTTTCCTGTTGCTGAATGCAGGCGAGGCAGGGTTGGCACACTGTTCACGGGTTGTGAAATGGCGCGAACCATAGGAGGGGACACGGCCAATCCTGCCCTACGGGAAGAACCGCGCTCTGGTGTGTTCTTAGGAGACTCGATGATGGGCGGGTTCTGCTCATTACTTCTTAGTGTGTTCGCTAGTTTCGCCTCTTCGAGTACGACTGAAAGTTGACAGCGCTTGAGCTGCTCTACCTGATCGGCCACTGATGATGACGTCGAAGTTCGAGCGGGCGTTTCTGAGTCCTGAGGGCTCACAATCGACTCTTGAGCACTCTCTGGCGCTGTGGGAGTCTGTGGAGTGATCGTGGGAGCCCGTGCGTGACTTACGCTAGGGACGTGAACCGTGGGGGATTTTGGTGTCGCTAGATCCAGGGGATCCATCCGCCCCAGAGTCTCATCTGTTGCAGATAAAAGCGACGTTGCTTCTGGAGGTGTTTCAGAAGGTGTCTTTGAACTGTTGCTCGGTTGTGAAATATCGATACCAACATCAGAAGGCTGTGAAGTGGAGTTTTGATTATCTTCCGCATTATCAGCTGGCACTGTCTTTTCGCCGCCTTCCGGCGTCTCGATCACAGCCTCGTTGCTGGAAAGCGACTCCTTCGATTCATCTGTGAACATTTTTCGCAGATGCAACACCGTCAACTTCCGAATGTCCTTGTCAGAAGGGAGGAAGTCAGCTTCAAATTGTGCAAAGGTTGCGTCCCATTCCGTGACCTTCTCTAGCATTTCGCGAAGAACAACGTTCAGAGGTATAACCTCGTAGTATTTGGAGTTCATGTACGCGTCCTGGAGCCTCCTGATAAAAAGGAGATGCTCCTCTTGAATTCTTTTGTTTAGTCGGTCCAACTCTGTCTTGCACCCTTCAAGCTTGTCCGGGAGGATATTTTCAAGTTTGATAGTCTTCAGTCTAGCTCTTACGGAAGCTGTGAAGCGATTCCACCGGTCCTGGATCTGTGTGAAAATATCATTCTTCATGTTGAGATCGTGTTCTACTTTCCACGTGATCCTGGTGCGCGGAACGATGATCTCAAGGAGGTCAATGGGGTCGTAATGGACGCGGACAACCTTGTCCTGGAATCCGAAGTAGCGGATATGCTCACGGTGGTGATCGTGAGGGCAGACCCAGCCATCCTCGTCCTCATCCCTGACCAGTCGGGTGCCCCTGCTCCAGAAAGATAGCTCGAGATATTTGCCAAATGAGTATTTCCAGGTCCCTTTCGACATCTCCAGTTCACTCGTCTCCCGTTTACAACTTTTGCAGTAGCTCCACATCATGATATTGTCTCTGAGTGGTGTGCCCTTCGTATCATTTTCGATGAACACTGTGATGCGTGCTTCCCCGTGCACATACGTGCGGTGGTGCTCCGACATTTTGCGGTCGCAACCATTGGCATCACAAGTTGACTCGGCGTTCAAGGAGATGTCTTCGATGTATTGTCCAAGCGTACAATCGGGTATCATACCAGTGCTGGGGTCGCCATGCTCATCGTAGAAAGCAAACGCGAACATCGTCGGCTCCATGCACGGAATCTTCGTCTCCGTACATATCTGGGAATGCAGCACCACAATGTTTTGATGTGCATAGGGCTCAAATAAATCCAGGTTGCCCTGAATATAGTTTTCCCACTGTCTTGTTTGCGTCTGGTAATGGTATAGGGCCTTGTCGTATTCGGCATCATGAACAGCATGGAGAATTTCCATGACTTGTCGAGGAGCCTTGTGACCAGGTTGGTGTACCATTTGCGGTGTGATTAGTTGAAATCGCTGGGGTTTGGGCTTCTCCCCGTCGATGCGCTCCTCCACCATATCTTGGTCTCTTAGCCTCCTCAAGTATGAAAGCCGACGCTCCTGTTCGCGTGCTTGCATGAGTAGATATGGCTGAGCGAATTTGACGAAAGGGGAAACAGAGAGAATTCTGGTTTCATATTTAGCCACCATATCGCTATAATACGTTGGCATGGGGACATCCTCGGGGACGAGGTTGCCTTGTTCCGTGTGAGCATGGGTGTCATGAAGAGAGACCATTCTTTGAAGGAGTGGATTGGGTTGAGAGGGCGGCTGATCTGGGGAAACCGCATCTGCAGCCGTCACTTCACTAGTCGCCTCAGAAGCATTAGACGCCTGGCTTGGAGCCGCGCTATCGATAGTCATAGAAGATAGAGCCCTCTGTCGTGCATCATCCGAGCTCACGGTACCCGCTTTCGCGGTCGGGCTGTTGTCATCCGTCGGCTGGGTGGTTGGAAGGCTTTCAGTGGTTGGAAGTTGAATGTACGAGTCCCTCATCAAGCAAGACTCCAGCTTGAGATTATAGACAACGTATACCATGAATTCGGTAATCCGTTTGAGTTCTGTCAACACAGCCGTGGAAGCGCCTCGGAGGGCAATGGTACAACCAAGCTCTTCATTATTGCCAGTCAAAAAAATGTAGGTTTTTTTTCGGCCAGGGAGATCGTCACTGACAAAGGTCTTCACTTCGAAGCCTGTTCCCTTTCCCGTTTGAAAATCGGGGCGTGGAAGGGCCAGCATATCAAGGGAAGAGATGATTTCAGTTTCTAAGCACCTGGAAACCGCGGAGAGTACAGACGGCTTCACATTGTAGGCGACGGCGATATTGGCCTCCGAGAAAAGCTGCAAAGCCAACCCAGAAACGCCCTTTTCCGCCAGGAGCAGGTGGGGTCTGACAGCGGATATTCTGCTTACCATCCTTCTCAGAAACTCCTTCTCCTGCTCGATGACTGGTTGCAAGCTCATGAAATGTTGCTGGTGCCGTTGATATTCAATCGGGAACGAAACGATGACAACCCGTGGGTTAGAAATGCGACGAGGCATGCTCTTCAAAGCTAACTTCTTCGTAAAAATAACACCGGAAACATAACTAGTATCGCTTGGTCGCCCCCCCGGGATCTTCTTTAGCTTGACATAGTGTCTAATGTCCATATCGTCCCCTCGGTCAATATCGGGATCGACAGAAGTAGTGCATTTCAGCAGTATTGGGACCAAAGCCTTCTCCCATGATTTGACGTTTGGAACTTTGGCGTCTTCGAGGAGTTGGCGAAGGAGCTTGCGCACATGGCAAAGGCTAGCTGGGTTGAGCTCCAGGCGGGGCTTTTTGTCTCCTCTCATTGACGAGCTTCTAGTGAGCCTAGGGCCCACCGGGGGCGTGAGACTGTCAAACACCGGGAGTGTCTCGTTGGAGCCGGATGGCCCTTTGAATAGGCCGGATTTCGGGCGAGGAGAACGAAGATGGGCACTGGCGGTGCTCATATTGCGCCTTCTTGTGCTGGGCCTCGGGTGTAGCATAGCCCCGCTGCCGTCGTCAAGGGCGCGGCTAGTAAAGCTGACGCCGCTAATGCTTTTTTCACCCCGAGTTCCCGCCCTGTTTCGTCGTCCGACTCCGAGGTACGGTCCCAAGTTCGGTTTTTCATGATCAAGACTTGTTTGGCGCGGTTCTTCACCGGATATGGTGGCAAACAGGCTCATCTGTTGCTCGTCGCCACTAGATTCATCAGACATGAATGGAGCAAGGTCGGGGTCGATGACATTGTCATCGTGGAAAGCCGGCAGCCCAGACTTCTTCGTCATCTCCTCGTTTGCAGATCTTCGAAACGGCGCCCTATCCTCTGGTGTGGCCTTGAACCGGTTCAACAAGCTATGCCTCGAATGATGCCGTCTGTGACTCGCCGATTGCGGTCTGCCCGTACTCATCGATCTTAGAGACCTTGATGAACTCGGCCGACTTAGTTGAGGTGCATCGATTTCCAAGACAGCAGAATTGCGGTTCGAAGAATCGCCCACCCGCCTAGTAGCAGGGATCGCCATCATGGGTGTGGATAACCTTCGGCTGGCATCGCCAAAGTCCTCCGTTCTCTCAGAAATGCTGGCATCGTCCCTATCAATCCTGGACGTTCTGCTACCCGTTGGCTTGGAGTTATTGGTGCGAAATATCGCCGGGAGATAAGAGTCGTCAGCAGAGTCATCGGAGAAATTTGCGTCCTGCCTCTGGCTGATGATGTGTAGACAGCGCTTGCAGACCCGAAGGGTGCCTTGCACGCCAAACCGTTGACCCGAGATGATGGAAGTACATCGGCTATCGAAAATGCAGCCACAGGTGCGACAATGATGCTTACGGCGGAATGCAGAGAATGGTACACCACATTCAAAGCACTCATTACAGGTCTCATCGGCCATCCAAAATTCTTTACTCAACACCTGCTTGCGCATCGATTCAAGTTTCGCACTAACCATTTCGGCGCCGCCTGAGTGGGTGGTCGTCCCTGGGATCCTGAAGTCTCCCGACCTCATTCGCTCGGACTTAGGTAATTGACCAAAAGACTCGTGATTAACGCTATTGTGCGCAGAAGTACTGATTGGGCTGGCTTCGGCGGCACCCTGAGACAAAGAGGAAGACCTGGAGTGGACATCCGAGGCTCTCGACCGAGAACGGTGTAGACGATCAATGACCGCCGGCCGCCTAGTCGCATCCCTAGCAGAGAGCCTGGTGGATTGCGACGATACATTAGCTTCGGAGGCGGACTGGGGGATTGAAGCACCGGGATGCATTGAACCCTTGAGGGGGCTGACTGACGTATCGGTGTTACCATCAACATTTGGCGCATTATCTCGGCGGGATCGGCCGGGAGCCGATATGTTCTCAAGAGAAGAGGTGCTCCTCGCCTCTGATACGCCATATGATGTAGATATTTCCGGTACTGTAGTTGAGGTTGACCCGTCTCTTTGCTTCTCCATGTTTCTGTTGCTATTTCCTCTACTAGAACCATCTTCGATGCTGGTTAAGGATAGACGCGACGTATCCTTGAAGGCGTTGACCGTAACTGGTGTAATAGTAGCAGTTGGGACTAACGCAGTGGGTTTCGCACTCAGACTTGGTACGCTCTGGCGACTTGACGAGGATTTTGAATTGGATGTAGTAGTCAAATTGGTCGAAGATGCTTTCGTCGATGGAGACTGGTGAGACTGGGCCTCAGAGCTCAACCCGGCCATGGATGTTTGTTTGGTGGAATCGGACACATTCGAACCAGAGGCCGTCATCGTGTTGGTAGTGTCCGTGTGCGGCACTGGGGGCAAGGAACTTCGAGAACTTGCGCCGACTGTACTCGTGGAGCCGCCCCTCCGTCTGCCAGCGGATGAAGCATCTTGACCGACCGGTTCTGCGGGTTCCTGGCTAGTCTTCGACGGGGCCTTTTCCTTGTCCTTGTTTGCAGAGCTGTTACCTCCGCCAGAATCCCCCTTGAAGCGGAAATACTTGGAGAGGCCGCTTAACCCATGCTGTACCAAGTCACCCGCCAGCCCCTTGTTTTCGTTGACGACAGTAGCATCAGGCGGGGGCTCGAGGTCGTTGAAGGTAGTCAAAATATCCTGTTGATTTGCCGAGGTATGGATTTTAGCAAGAGCCTGAGCGAGCTGGTCTTTGTCAACGAGGGGAGACCCTATGGAAGCTGACGCAGCGGAGTTGGGGCGAGAGCTCTCGCTCGCTGCAGTAGAAGAAGCTGTCGGTAATGGCGATAGAGAGGATGGAGGCTGGTTCTTTCCGGACATGTTGGCGATCACATGGAGTTAGAGGGGGGGAGACACGAAAGGTCGAAAAGAGGGGGAACAATGTAAAGACCTTTTCTAGGCAGATTCTGGATAACGTCTTGGGACCATCGTGGCGGAAGGACACTGTCTGGGTTATAGTAGCGTTGTCAGCCTTATGTCTGATGCTCCGATGTCTTGTCACAACTTCGTAGTAGGCAGTGGCAACTCTTCTGATTGCTCTGAACGGCTATGCCGGATCTCTATAGCAAAGTAGTACAATCAACGCAGCATCATGAACATGGACAGCGTGAGCGCTTCAAATCGAGAATCGAAGCATTAGGTAGGATTAAACATAACAAGATTTATTCTAAGCACAGTAAAGTAATATGTGCGACTTCAAATACATGTAGTTGGGAAAGAAGACGTATGTGACGTATCACAGCTCCAGTCTCGCGACAGTGAATAAGTAATCTCGACGTTTGCTGGTACAGAGGATTGATTGTCCGTACGTAACTGTATGAAGGTGGGGGAATCACCCCTTTACAAAGATAAAAGCTGCTATTACTATAACGGAATTGCATCAAAAACTGTCTATCATTTGAGTTTGAGGCTCAGGCGCTAAAAGCTGATACTAGCAAGAGGGCACGTGATAACGTATTAGGGAATCGGCTTCCTCTAACCCCGCCTATGCACCTCACGCGTCTAAGTCGCGTCACACAATACGCACATGGTATTCGGGTTTGACTTTGGATAAGCCATTGACCTCAACGCTTAAGAGACGTGCCTCTCGAACAATTCTTCTCCTCTTTAAATTGGAAAGCCTAACGCCCACTCCAAACAAGAGTAATAGTGTCTGATGCATGGCTGCTTTATCAGGGGGCATAGATGCGACACCATCACCGTCAAAATCCCTGATAAATAATGATGAACCAATTTGTGATACCGGTTGTTATATGAATTCGGCAACACGAGTAACCATAGCGAGAGTTGGGAGTCATGGCAGATCATCGGAGCCGCCCTAACCAATCCAGCTGGCCAATTGACCAATCCCAATCAGAATTCTTGGGAGACCAGGTAATAAAACGCCAACTCATCCGGATACCTGGCGAGCAGAAGAAGCTCCTGGATAGTAAGGAGTCATGGGCACATGAATTGTGCAAACGCCAGCAGAGGTTTAATGTGCCTCCAGAAGTCTTCCAGAGTCTGAAGGCATTCTATACCCGGCAATTGAAGGCAGAACAACCGAATATACCCGGTTCAACAGAAGCACAAAGGGTTGACATCGGTCCCGGTAACAGAAAAGACGATTCTTCAGATTCCGTGCCGACTCCAAATGAGAACGAGGCAAATGAGGATGAAGAGAATGACGAAAATGAAGCGAGAACAGAGCTGTCCTGGTCGCTAAGCCCAGAACGACACCGCCACCCAGCAAAAGTTCAGGGAGTGGAGCAGGAGCAGTTCCTGACGCAGTTACCTCCAAGGTCTTCACCACCATGCCCAAGTGTCCCTTCCCCGCCAAGGCGACCTGCCTTCAACGATTTCCCACCGAGCAGTCTGGGACCTGAAGACGAGCTCGAGTTGGAAATCCCCGCTGCCCTCGATGTCCCTTCCTCTTCCGTCAACAAGGCTGCTCAGCAGGTTGCTCAGCCGATGCTTGCGACACCCCCATCCGCCCAAGTAGTCCCATGCACTTTCCAGCTGCGGGATCCCTTGTCGACAAAGGAAGTCAAAATTGGACAAAATCCAAAACAGCCTGTGTACAAGGAAATTACCGAACTTTACCGCCCGTCAAAGAGCGCAACGACAACCTCGTTCGGCTTAGGTTCTGCGCGAATGGGTCCTTCAAAGCCAGCATTTATCAATATACAGAGCTCAATGTCGACAACTGATACATCATCGTCCATCATACCGTCAACTCACCGTGAGGGACCCACGGGCGCTGATGTTCCTTTACCAGATCTCCACGACTCTTCTCTAGACTCACCTAAGCGGCAGCCGGCCGAGGAGCCCAAGGGCAATACCAGCAGCTTGGAAACGCCGAACTCTCCAGAATTTCGAAGGGGCTCTCCTCAATACATGCCGCCTAAGTCGCCCAAACTTCCGTCTTCACCACCTCCACTCGCCACAACCGCCCCAGCTTCGCGGTCAGGTAAGCAACCTATCGAGGAACCAAAAGGCCCATTCATCGAATTCTCTCTCAAGTATCCGAGCTACAGAGGTAGTATCAGCGACTTCGTTAAAGCATGCATATATCTCCAAATGCTAGCAGAGAAGCACAGACTACGGCCTTTTCTTTTTGACGATTTCATCCGGGCATGGTCGGAAGGCTACTTGCCGTATGTGTGCGAATGTGACGAGGCTGAACCCCCCGTGAAAGCTATGACAGCGATTGAATGGTTCAATCAAATAGACGAACCGCCTGTGTTTACTAAACAGGTCGTCATGAGACCGGATCTTGAACGGATTATGGATTTCTACCCTGAGGAAGCACTTTCAGCGCGGAGTGTCCTCAAACTTTCCCAGAAAGGGACCCCGAAGGAGAGAATGTCCAAAGGAAAAGAAGTCGCAAAGCAGAGTTTAACAACCGCAACGGCGTCCCAGCCTAAACCAAAGCCGAGCCTCCCGTCAATTGATCGAGCTTCTGGGGGCGCAGTATCAATGGTAACCGAGAACCTTGAGCGGGAACGCCCTAGAGGCGACAGCCGCATTGCACCCGCAGCCCCACAGCATGCCTCAGTGGCGCATGCCATACCACCCAGCAAATCCACGAACGAGTTCCTGAAGAGGCCCAAGGCCGCCGGATTAACCCGGTCGCTATCGGAGGCGGTGTCACATAAACGAAAGCCCAGCGAAGATTTCCATGTCCCCACACCAAAGAAGGTATCAACCAGCTTCAGCTTGGCGCCGCGCCCCGAGTTTTCGGACGACGGCAGCGTGCACTCGGGAGGTTCCATGACCACGGTGACCAGCGCCGCGCCGAGTGCTACTACGGTCGGCGGCACCAAAAGACGGTTCGGGAACGAGCCGGAGAAGAGGAGGAAGGAGTTTGCGAAGTTCCTAAAAAAGAAGAAGAGGTCCGGGAGGGATAACATCGTGACGAGCTCGGCGCCCGTCAGCAATACCCCAACATCGGGGCAGAAGGCGCAGTAAGAATGGGTAACGTTTGAAGAAGTGGCCTTGGGACGGCGCGCCCAAGGTTGACGGTCGTTTCCATACTGTGCGAAATGCCATGGTACCCCTCGGAGTTACTGATGGTTTACAAGCGTGAAATGGTGGAAAGAGATACCCCCTGTTTATGCGTAGTACCAATAGGCCTAGACTCCATTAATAATTGGCTGAGCAGATCTCTGGCAAGAACCGTGATGGACAATCGCCCTTGTGAAGACTGGGCCCAAGTTGCAATCAATACCTTGAGCTTTTATATAGCCAATGGGGTAGTGTGCCCTCCAGGTCTCTGAGCGTTGTACGAGGTATGCATCCAACTACGCACGATCTCTTTTCCCTCTTAAGACATTCTTATGTGCAACCATCAAGAACCCTAATTAAATTGATATATAACGTAATATCCACCATCCGTCTCCCGTTGTCCTCCGCGAACAGTTTTGCTTGTTATGTCATGTTCTGGATGATGTTCCAGTTCCAGTTACTAAGCTCTGAGCTCATGAAAGCATCGGAACCCGAAACATCGACGTTGTGACTCCAAGCGGTCTGTGGTCGTTCGATGTCTGTGGAACGTTGTCGTAAACCCGGCCCAGGGGCACCATGGCTGTGAGCTGTGGTGAAACAGATGTTACAACATCTCCCTGTTCTTAGGCCTCGGTTGGTGCAGGACTCGATTGGTGCAAGCCTCGAGTTAGGTAATAATGCTATTGTAACAAACCACCGTCTCAAGCATGTGTGCATTTAGGCGCTAGCGGAAGGCCCCCGGTTGGTGTATCGTGTTGCTTGCTGCCCGCCATGACGAGGTAATGGATGGGAAAAGAGCGACGATTTCCAGGGCCCACCGGCTGACCTCACAAAACTTGCGAAAAAAACACCACAACTCCAACATTCTACTGTACCTTCCTCCATACCCGGCCTATCTCTCTCTCTCTCTCTATACGACTCGCGACGTGCGCGACTCTGCCTGGTGCAAGTCGTACTTACATAAGCTGAATTAGTTACTTTGCAATTCTCTGAGAAAACTAGACTAGGTCAAGAATTTGCACCCAGCCCGTCCCCACACCCAGAGCGCCCCCCCGCGAATATTTCCCACCCACTCGATCACTTTTGTCCAGTCGTCACTGTTGCCCCACGAACTTTCATCCCACGCGGTCGGCAACAACAGCAGTCTTATACCTTGGTTCGGGTTGCATTCGTGCCTTGCCAAGTTCACTGCAGCGACTTACTTAGGCATTTACCAGACGGAAAACGACAAAATAGTAAGTGTGGTTGAATACATGCTCCATTTCTACCCGTAGTATCATACACTTATTCCCGTCTCCCACCACAGATCTTCAACTAGAGGACCTTGGGCACGTTAGCTGAAGAATCGCACCTTCTAACGTTCAGGTCCGCGTCTAGTTTCCCTACTCTCCGCTTAATATTTCGTCGACCTCACCCAAAGTCGGACGCATCCACTGGATAGAAAGCCACGTCTTGGTTCATCCGGTTTCATACTCTGCCCGCCAGTAGCATATCGCATCGGCGCACGCTGTCGCATTCAACTCACCATGTCTGAGCAAGTCGACCTCACAACTATCCCCATCTCTCCAGATGGCGATAAGGGTGCGGACACCCCAATCGAGTCCGACCTGAGTGGCAAGTTGATCACTGTCTTCCACGACAAAGATAACTTCAACGTCAAGCATCCTCTTCAGAACAAGTGGACCTTGTGGTTCACCAAGCCGTCCAGCGGCAAGGTTAGTCTGCTCCTCCCTGCCTGCCCTTACCTGATGCAATGGCTGACTCGAGATTCGCGCCTCTAGGGTGAGCACTGGAATGATCTGCTCAAGGAGGTCATCACTTTCAACTCAGTTGAGGAGTTCTGGGGCATCTACGTGGGTTCCTTCAGCCTCATCACTCGCCCCGCTTGAGTACGAGGAAGGGCTAACCTACGTTCTATAGAACAACATCGCTCCTGTTTCCGACCTGGCCATGAAATCCGATTATCACCTCTTCAAGGAAGGTGTGCGACCTGAGTGGGAGGACCCGCAGAATAAGCACGGCGGCAAGTGGTCCTACAGCTTCAAGGACAAGCGCAGCATTGACATCAACGACCTCTGGTTGCACACCATGTTGGCTGCCATTGGCGAGACCCTCGAGGACGAGGACGATGGCGAGATCATGGGCGTCGTTGTCAACGTGCGCAAGGCCTTCTACCGTATCGGCGTATGGACCCGCACCATCGGCCGCCCCATCCCGGGACGAGGTGACGGTGACGTTGCCGGCGGCAAGGGTCGTTCCCAAGAGAAGGGCAAGGAGATCCTACTCAACATCGGCAAGCGCTTCAAAGAGGTTCTCCGCCTGCCTGCCAACGAGGTCGTCGAGTTCTCCGGCCACACCGAAGCAGCACACAGTGGCAGTACACGCGCCAAGGCGAAGCACACCGTCTAAGGCGAAGCAATCCAGTTCTGTCGAGACTGGAAAAGTCGGCTAGACTGACGATGTCACAACCGGCCTTCCAGCCATACTCAGCACATGGGATAACTTATCCCAGGCACATACATCATCAACAACTTGCAGTCTTGACCATGACCCAGAAGGTTATAGTCGAGACATCCTCCAGCAACAAGCTCTAGCATGGCCATATTGCATATATTAATCATCACAACAATTAGCAACCACCCCGTGCCTCGGTTGACTACATGCAGCCCGAGCGCATGAACATATTTACCTGGACGGTCATCCATGTTATAACGACGGTCACTGTGGCCTCCAATGAAGTCGCTACATTTACATTAACTTTGGCCAGGAAGGCTAGGGATATTGGTGGGAATAGAGTGTTGCGACCTCGTCAGTACTCGTCCTGGGTATCCAATAGATTCACATGGTTATGCCTCACGGGATGCCCGGCGGAGATCCCCCTTGGCCCTTAGCATTTACTGCATGATTTGGCAAGCTGTTTCCTTCCCTCCATCCGAAGACCGAATACCCACGGTGCAGGATTCCGCCCAGAGTCATTGCGAAGCTTTAGGCGTTCATAGTTAATCCCAACCTTCACCGCATACCTACCTACCGTGACCGAACCAATTCGAAACAATAGTCCGGGAAGCCGTGATGTGGAAGTCATTTTTGGTAGTGAAGATGGAATATGGCGCAAAAGTTGTAGGCGAGAATGAGACTCAAAATTATGTCCTTCTACCATGCAAGCATGCTTGCCACCAGTCCGCTTCCCTTTACCGAGCTTTTTTAATGTCTCGTGTAGTATCTCCATCTCCTGCCTGTCTAATGCCAACTCCATCCACAACCCCTATTTAGTATGCAGGCCCTTAACCAGCCAGCTACGTATATATACACATACATGCAAATGGCCTCTGCGAATCGTACAACAACACCGTAGAAAAAAGCACACTTCCATCTTCATCTCCGTATCCACTGTTTTGCTTCGCCTTACACGTGCAAACATACCCGTACCCACCCACACACCCCCACACACACACTCTCTCTCTAATTAACTAGGTAGGCAGGATCCATCTCACATCTCGTCGCCGCTAAAATCATCGACGAAGACCTTCCTCACGAGCTCCTTCTTGTTGATCTTGCCCATGGCGTTGCGCTCGATGCGGTCGACGACGCGCAGCACCTGCGGGATCTTATAGTTGGCGAGCCGCCCCCTGAGCGCGCGCCGCATGTCCATGGGCTTCCATCCCTTGTCCCTCTGGGAGGCCGACAGCACGACGACGGCGCCGACCTTCTGGCCCCAGTTGCCCGAGGGGACCGCGAGCACCGCCGCCTCGGCCACCTCGGGCAGCGACAGCAGCTCGCGCTCCACCTCGAGCGCCGACACCTTCTCGCCCCCCGTCTTGATGATGTCGGCGCTCTGCCGCCCCAGGACGCACCACACGGCCCCGCCGGACGCCCAGCGGCCCGAGCGGCCCGTGCCCGCGCCCGCGGGCGCCCGCCGCCGCACCGCCACGTCGCCCGTGCGGAACCACCGGCCCTGGTTCGGGTCCGAAGGGTCCGCGGCCACGAACTCGCGCGCCGTCGCCGACGGGTTGTTCCAGTACTCGCGGAAGACGGTGGGGCCGCGCAGCTGGATCTCGCCGGGGCGCTCCCTGCTGCTGCCGCCGCCGCCTCCGTCCCCGTCCGCCTCCGTGTCTTCTTCCGGGATGACCTCGCCCGTGTCGAGGTCGACGAGCCGCGCCTCGACGCCCGGGAGCGGCCACCCGACGCTGCCGTCGACGCGGTCGGCCGGGTCCAGCCCGCACGACAGCGCCATGCCGACCTCGGTCATGCCGTAGCGCTCCAGCAGCACCGTGCCGCGCGAGAGCTCGCGCCACGCGCGCTCCAGCGGCGTCGGCAGCGCCGCCGAACCCGAGATGGAGACGCGCATGTGCGCCGGGCTGACTGCTGTGCGCGCTGCCTCCGCGAGGGCCGGCGACGACTGCTGCAGCTGCGCGTGCGAAGAGAGCAGCCGCGCGTACACCGTCGGCACCGCCGTGAAGAAGGTGATCTTCTCCCTCGACATGCTGGCCGTGACTTTACTGTGTGGTCGCTCGGGGGCGGCGGCGTGGTGGTGGAGCAGGCCGTTGATGCGGCTTTTGAAATCGCTGCCGTTTGTGCTGCCGTTTGTACTGCCGTTTGTGCTGCCGTTTGTGCTGCCGTTTGTGCTGCCGTTCGTGCCGTTTACGCCATTGGCGTGCGGGGAATCGAGGAAGGGGGTCGCGAGCCGGCGCCAGACCGTGTCGGCGTTGAACGGGAAGAGGAACTCGATGCTGCTGCCGGCGAACAGCGGCGTGAGCAGGGCGTTGATGGTGCCGTGGATGTGGTGCAAAGGCAACACGTGGAGCAGCCTGTCGGCCGCCGTGTACTTCCACGCCTCGATCAGCGACCTGCACTGCGCCGTGATGGCGCTCTCGGGCAGCAACACCCCCTTGGGCCGGTTCGTGGTGCCCGACGTATAGAGCATCAGACCGGCGCCCTCCACGTCGCCGGCGTCGTCCGAGAGTGAGATTGCCTCATAGCCGCTACCCGGGTCGGCTCCCAGATGTTTCGGCAGCTCGAGGACCGTCGGCGGCGGTTTCAGCTCGGGCGTCGGGCTTGGCGAGGTCAGCGGGAACGGCGTCGAGAGCACCTCCTTCGTCTTCTCTGCGTATCTTGGCGAATGCAGAAGCAACGAAGCGCCGGATTGGGAGAGGATGTACTGCAACTCCGGCGCGGGAAAAGAGGGCGAGAGCGGTAGAGCAATGGCGCGCGCTGCTAAGATAGCGAGGAACGTTACTTGATTCACAACGTCAGCGAGCACTTCCTATATCTGCTGTATACGCCTCTAAGTAGCTAAGTACATGATAAGGGTGCTGCATACCCACGTAGTCGTAGCTGTTTTCTACTAGGAATGCCACCCGCTCTCCCCGGATGTCCGACTTGCGAGCGGCGGCATAGATACGGTCCCGCACCCGGCATACGTCCGGTAGGAGCTCGCCGTACCTAAAGGTCCGTCCGGTGAGACAGTGGACAACGGCGGTGGACTGCGGATCATGCCCGGCTATCGCGTCGAAGACGGGCAACCTCGGCAGTGTTAAGGAGGATGCCATCCTGAAGTAGCTGTGCGTGGTACAGGTTCCGATGTATGGATACGAACGGCCGGCTAGAGAGCCTGTCGCATATGAAGAAAGAAGTCTAGCAACAGGAGAAGAGAATGGATAGCTTGACGCAGAGCTGCTCAGTGAGTGTGATAAAATACGAGGCCTAAGAACACAAGAAGTGGACGCTCTATAAACCGCAAGAAGCCCTCCGCCATTTAACAAGCTCATTACGGGGTATTAAAGGAGCGGCAGAGAAAGAAAAGTAAGAATAATACAAGGTATTATAGAGAGGTGTGGTACCGTTTATGGACTTCGGACTTTTCTTTGCATGGAGAAGGATGAACTTCATATGGAGGGGTTGAGTTAAGTATTCCCGAAATAGGAATAGTACCAAGTATACCAAGAGAGTCGCGCTTCCAATTGGTACCCAGGGTTGCACTGTCACTGGCAGCTTGAGAAGTTCTGAACCGGCGAAGAAGGCAAAGTCCAAAAGGGGAAATGCAATGTCTACCATATGAAGTATAGAGTGAAAGCAAAGGTGGTAGTAGTACGAAGAATGTAGTAGAAGGCAACCCGATGGAGTGGTCCAGCCCAGTACTCGGGAAGGTACCTACTAGGTACCAAGTATCCAGGGCTATCGATTTGGAGGCTTTCGAAGGGTCGGCATATCTAGTATGTACGAAATAAGCATGTTAATTTTATTAGCTTGCCATCTGATTTGCAGCAACGGTTTTGTTGAGATCATGTCATGTCTCGCCGTCGACCTCTTTTGCGCCGGCACAGAGCGCCTAGAGCCGGTCCTAGAATTCGATTAGACCAGGGAATCTGGGTCTGGCGGGGGTGGGGGGGCATGTAAATATCATCCGGATACCCTATATTCGCCTCCTTTAATGCATAAAGGAAAACCCACATGTAGATAAGCAATCTCAACTTCCTCACTTTACTTCTAGACCGCGGCCACGGCTGGTCAGCATCGGCCGTTGATTTTCACCCGTTAACCACCAATTTTCATCGCTCTCATAGCACCAACAACTTTGATTCGACAGGAGACACAGAAGAACTCCGTTTATTGCTGTTTGGGGCCAGGGAAGGACGTATTTCGTTGGGGGAGACTATAATTAAAACTGGGGGCCGGCGCGGGTTGGTTGCTTCGTCACTGCGGCTCTTCAGTCGATAGATGTTGCGCAGACACTTGGTCACCTGCACGAGGGCAGCAGTCAGACAGCTCTCCACCATGGCCTCCAATACCCCTATGGAGGATGCCATCCGGACTAAGGTAAGTCCATTCCCATATCCCAAACTACCACGCGTCCCCTCGCTCACCATCGTCACAGTTGACAGAAGCCCTCAAGCCGTCGCGTCTCGAAATCTTCAATGACTCTCACAAGCACGCGCACCACAAGCCCATGATCGGCAGCACGTCCAGCGAGACGCATTTCAGGCTCGTCATCACCTCCGACGCCTTCAAGTCTAAGATGCAGCCCGCCCGGCACCGCATGATCTACCAGCTGCTCAAAGACGAGATGGCGCAGGAGGGCGGCATCCATGCTCTGCAGTTAAGGACTATGACGCCCGAGGAGGAGGAGAGGAGAGCCGCGGCGGAGAATGCATCATAGCGAGAACCTCCATCTATCAGTAAGCTCAAGAAGCATCTGCCCCACCACTCGCCTTACCTGTGGCCCGCTTGTGGCATTCAGCCCTTCAGTCTAAATCCGGGGCCTGTGGCTTCATAGGTGAAGTTATGCAGTACCCTGTGACCCAATCCTGCCATTTGAATGCGTGATATCGATATATTACCACTTTTTATGGCATTGAACCTATGCGCCTTCTACCAAAAGGCCACACCATAATTTACTGTTACGCTAATGCCATAGAGAGCGCTCTTTGCGGTCGATATCTACTTTCTTGTTAAAGTGATGTTATAAAGGCGAGGTCTAAATGCACCAGGCGTATTAAAAGCCTAGGTACTGAAACGGCTCACGGATCACCGTGGAAAGACAAGGGCCTTTATGTTGTCGCATCAAGTGGTCGACTCTATAGGGTGTGTATAGCTGTCGGGGTAATGTGGAACCCCCCATTTGTGTCCCAGCGACGCACCAGCGAGGGCCTTTTGTGTATGCATATATATAGGGGCATTGCCCCAGAATATTTAGGAAAGGTCAAGCACAACTGTCATTCTATTCACCGCCTATATTACGAACCACCTTCTATGCTGCTTCTTCTGCCTTTCACTCTGTACGTCACCCCTTTCGCTGATAATAGCGGTGAGCGAAAGGTAAAAGCTCGCTGTTAGGTAGCTGGTAATATAGCCGTAGTAACGTCTAATTCTCCTAATCTAAGTCCAATGCGTGGGAGGCAGTCAGAGAAAAAGGTGAAGTACAGAGTGAAAGGCAGAGAAGCAGCCTAGGTAGTAGTTCGTAGTATAGGTAAGAAATAGATGCGCGTTAATGCCTGCCTTTCCTTAACTACTCGGGGCGAAGCCCCCTATATATACTCAAACCAGACCCTCGCTGGTGGGGCACTGAGCCCTCGAAAGGGGTCACACCTTGGCACCTGACAGAGGCGAAGCCCTCCTGATATAGACCAGCTTTCCAAAGCCTACCCCTATGAGTCGTCCTTTAGGTGGCTACTTACCTAATCGCTTGATATATGTAACTAGAAACGTCCTCATATGCATATTCCAGGTAGGGTTCTATCACCATATTTGAAGACATCTTCAGTCTGGAACGAAAGCCGCAGATTGTGAATATCATTAGATAGTTACCCCTTGACGAAAACCGACATATAGGAAGGCTACGCACAAGGACAATTCGCACTGTTGGCTTCCAATCACTTAACAGCCTTGGCTCTGGTTCAACAGTCTGCTACAACTCTGAGCCTGATCTCTTACATCGAGGCCTTAACCCTTACATAATTATTAGTCAATCGTGAACAAAACCGTTACAATGCTTGGTGATCCTGCATGGGTTACACTCTATGCTTCTCCTCTCCAATGGTGTGTGGGAGCAGTCACATATAGGCTGTCAACCCCTTAGTCCTTGCAATCCTATGGCCACTAATCGAAGCCCTTTCGGGCCCTTTCAACACCCTAGCAGAAACCACCGCGACTGCTCACATAAATTTTGAATAGCAGTGAGTCACGGCTCTTCACGTTAAGAAAAGCCACAGGTGAGGAGCACCTATCGACCTGTGACCTGAGACCTGAAGCCTCCATCTGTGGACATCAACACCGTATTCTATGCCGTTCCGTACATGCAGCCTTAGCCCTCTATTACTATATCCTATTCTATGTTTTTGCCATCCTGATATCACTAGCGCAAGGGAAATCTGGCTATATAAAATTATTTGTTGCGATCTCGCCAGATTCTGCTTGATTATACCTCAAAAGAGTTCAATTCAGGGTTAAGGAGGTCTTTTCCCGGTGACGATGTATGAGATATGTATACAAATGACTGAAACTGGCGAATTTGCAACAAGTTCAACATCCCATAAATGGGAAGATATTTTAGACATATGCTTTAACAGAAAGAACGAGCAATACGGTTATTGTGACATTCCCATTGGTGTGTGTAATGACTACTCTTCTGAGCAGGGACTCTAGCATCTACCTCACCCAACTATAACGCATTTCCTTACGTTGAGCTGGAAATTTACGCAACTCCTCTGCTATCTCCTCCTGCCTTTTTATTTGTTGCACCTTTAATAAAATCAACAGCTGCCTTAAGAGATATATACCGCTCGGTGGCCTTGATATGTAAGTCCGCCTCGTCGATGTCCTCATCCCGCTCAACTAACTGCTTCTTACAAGTATGTTGATGAATCTCGGCTAGTCTTCTTCATCCGGACACGCTTGTAACCGAGCCTAACCCCCTTGAGGGCTTCTCGATCCAATCCTTGGTCCTCATTTAGGAGAATCTCCCACCTGGTTTTCGAGTCTTTCTTTCGTCGTCTTATCCTGCCATACGTACATCTGGTCCACGCGATAGTCCCCGAATTTGATGGATTTACGGTGTTTCTCAATCACGGGTCTGTCGAACCTGGCACCTCCATCTGAGTTAAGTAAAAGGTAGAGATGTCCACTTAATGCCCATCTAAAACTGCGGCGGCCACGGTTGTGACGGACAACACCGGCTCTTATGATGATGTGAGGATCCGCCGTCACATATCGCCTCTCGGAAAGCTGTTCTCCGTGGACATCGACGGCCCGTTCGGCTTTACCATCCGGTTTAAGCATGGTCTAGGTCTAGTGTGGCCCGGAGAAGATCCAGACAATACTGAAACCACAATCTCGAGCCCACTGCTCAACGCGAAACTCAGCCGCCTCAACTACGCTTCGTTGAAGTTCAATGTCGTCTGGGTAAGGAAGAAAGCACATCCACATAACTAGAGGCGCGTCCGGTGTTCCTGGAGCATTGTTGTGTTCTCTCATGGATCTTTTAGATTTCCGTTCCCGCTGGCGGGAAACATGTCCCCCTTAATATTCCATTGTTCGCTGCTCATTTGGACTTGTATAGCGTCGGATAGTTGTCTGTTTGTACAAGTCCAATTTTCGTTATGTCTCGATATCGCCTGCATCAGGCAGACGTAGGGTAGTATCCAGTTTCTATAGGTTGGCAGCACCTTTGTATCTCTGTCATTGACGTCTTGAGTCCATATAGTGCACTATTTTTTAATTACGTCGAGCCATAAATTCTTAATGAAGATGGAAGAAGTTAGCAAGTCCGTTATATGTGCTGGGCTGCTATAATGACTCTGGAACTCCTTTGTATGTTGCATTCACAGAGCCCCTTTCTGCAACCTCGATCGTTGGTCTATTAGCTTAGCCGGGAGCTGATAGTAGGTTGCAATATGGTTAACCACGGACAATGCCCTTCAGACTCGTTATACAGCACTAGGAGCATAGTTGGCTATATCGCGTCAATCCTTTGCCTATCGCATTCAAAAATACCCGAGTACCTAATTACCCCCAAATCGCTTTGTTCCCAGAAGTGATACGCTACATGCCGAAGTTGCTGACTATGAATCAAGTCTCAACTTGCGGACACCCGCCTGATCATTAATGCACCCAAATGGGCAAAGCATTGCGCTAACCTCACGACAATCGGCAGAGTTGAGAAAATCTGCCAGACTAGTAAAACCGCCTTCTAGGCTTCAACTATTAGTACGGACTAGAAGTACTTATAAGCACACCGGAAGGTAGACACATGAGCCGTTTCCTCTGATGCGTCACCCGGGGAAAGAGGTTCGCTCCGGCCAAGGCATGACCGGGTTCCCCAGCGATATATGGAACCTTGCTTGTATGTTCTGTGAGATCAGGACGGGAAAGAATCCATACGCAAAACATGACTGCTACGGCACGCCTGTAACTATTCAGGAAATTAAGCCCCACGGGGGCAAAGAATAAAGTATTTCCAGTCGCATTTTGAATCGCAAGATCGGGAAACATCCGAATCCGAAGATGATGGCGAGTCGGTTTGGGAGTCAGGGGTCAATATAAACGGTCAAGGTGCTGCAACTATAGAGTCCATAACAGAGCCACCAGTCTCAGATCCATCACGTCAAAAGTCGGAGTCGAATGAGACAGGCGGAGGAGGCATGTCAGTTACTAGGCGTGTCACCGGATCTACGGTTTGGGGGCAACTATCTATAGTTCATCGGCTAAAAACATAATTTAGCCACAGACCTTGCAGTATCACGATCTGCGGTGTACAGGTATGAATTCGCCTACAATGGCCCTGATAATGCAGATACGTGGTCGCCGGGGGGTATTCAACACCCCTAACCTGTCAGTCGAACACCGAGTAATACGGAGACAGCTCGCTCAAGATCCGGAACATCAAACCATAGCCTGGAGACTGGAAAGGTTTGACGCAGCAGCAGTTCTCGTCATGGGTTTTCAATCGTTGTATGTGGAGGCGGATATGTGTGAGATGATTAGTCCCTGAGCGCGAAAGGAACGTGTACCAGAACGAACTGCCAGCCAAAGCCGACATACCCACAGCGGACGACGGCACAGTCTTCGAAGGCAAGAACCTGGTAGTCGAACTCAAATATGAAGCTTATACAACAGGGATAAGTTAAAAACCAAACGTTCAAGATGACCGCGCAAAGATATCCGGAGTTCTCTTCAACGTGCCCGACCGCCAGGCCGATTAGATTACCTTCGCGGTTGTCTGCATTGTTTCGGAAAATTCCAAAATATACCTGAGAGTTATCTGGCTCTAGCTTTTGTCAGTCAAAATGGAGAGGCCGCTATGCTCGGCTTGGCTTAAACGTATCGGCTCCATGTCTCAAACAATTTCATACGAGACCAGCCGGTAGTCGTTTGGTAATATGAGCGAGAGTTTCCCTAGCGTTGCTGCTATATACGCCGGAGGATAGCCATCGCTTTCATAAGCTGGAAGTATGCAACTTGTCCCATTAAAAAGTTTCAGAGAGAATGTCTATTCGATCTCAATAGCATAAGCTCGCACCTGCTCACTGGTCTCACCGAATTGATAATCATGGTAAGGGAATTTGCGACAGTATATTGTTAGACATATGTCGCAGAATAGGGGTAGCTTGCTTTAGTCATCAAGCCCCAGGGACCAATATGCACCCCGCAACGACGTTGTTCCGTGGCTCCCACCTTATATTTAGAACTCTCTAGCTACCGCTCTCTAGAGCGCTGATCAAGCATGACAATTTTACACTTTTCACACCTTATGCAACCTTTCATCGCGATCAGCTTAACTGTGATAAAATGAGTTGAGATTTCATTATGAGCACACCGGTAAAAGGAGAATAGAAGGCCGATATCAGTACAACTCTTCTCAGGAGTTCGTAAATAGATGTTGCCCTGAAGCCAAATGAGGGTTAGTGATATGCCTCTTATTGACCTATAACGCGAAGGCTGTTAACTTTAAGCTGGAGTGGCCCCGAGTTTATCAAAGGAAGAAACTGTAGGTAGCCCCAGGTAAAGAGGATTTTCCAGATTATTCACTTAATGCATGCAGATATTGTTGTCTAAATAGTTTCTACTTTTAGCTCACCTTCTTGAAACCCAATCAGCTCCATTGATTCGTCCATATGCATCGCCTTTACGGCTTTTAGCTAGCGCAATTGCGTCTCAAAACACATACCATTTCTGCGAGCGACGGTTGGGGGTTCTCCAGGTACGTAGCTCATACATATGCATTAGCGAAAGAGCACCATGGTAACTTCGCGCGAGGTGGAAGCATTTGCCTCCCATGTACATCCCCTTCCCAAACTTTTGCATCAAAACTTGTCAGCTTAGCTTTAGATCATGCCACATAGCCGCAGCACGTCCTCTTATCCCTCAAGGTAAACATATGTAGCGCCTCATAGTGTCTTGAGATTGGATGAAGAACTTATCATGGGCCTCGCAGACTCCGTCGCCCGTTTCGATCCAAGCTTGGAAAATATTAACGGTACTGCAGCGGCGGGGAAGCAGGATTATGGCAAAGGCGCCTTCCTCGGTCCCTCAATCCCAAAAACCAACAGTAAGAAGCACCGGAGGCATTGATTACCATAAAACTATTCTTTGCTAGAAGACTGCGAGGAGATGTTAAGTTCTAGATCCTAGAGAAAGGCCCTAATGATACTAGCATGCCATGACACATTGCCATCTTCAACAATGTCGCGGGATATGCTCCAAAGTCAAAGGAGGAGATAAGAACCATGCCACCTTTAACCCCCCCCCTTCTTGTGGCTTCCGATAGTCTTTAGTCGATGCACCTTGATTTTAGCCGCACCAGCTGAATGCAGCTTAGTCAGATCCCCCCGCTAGTCTACAGGGTACTTTTTACAACTCAGCCAAGGACTTCTAGTGACTGAGTCGCAGCACATCTGTCAATTTTCCATTGCAACGTTAAACCAACTTCGCCATTTCCTATGAGGCCGAATTCATGAACCCACAGCTCGTGGCACTCGATTACACCATGGACACGCCACAGGCGAAGATTGGATTCATAACAATCATTACACTTTTCAATCTCTGCTAGTCCTAAAATTATATAAGCGTTGATGCAGATAACCGGTTTCGGCGGTCTTGGGTATCCTTTCCTCTATGCCGTCGGCCCGACTCCGCAACTTTTGATAATCCGTACACTGCAAAATCCCAAAAGCAATCATGTCGTAACCTCGTAAGTACAAGATGCGCGGTCCTTCTCCGTTTCTGCACAGCCTTTCTCCAATTTCCTGCTTTCGGAAAAGAATGGCTGCGGCCTCGCTTTGGCCACGATACCAGGCGGTAAATATGTTGTATAGACATTTCGAATACATGTGTGGTGAATAGATGATAGTGGGCGACTAGGTCCGTGTATTTGTACCGCAAGTGGCCTCGGAATTGGAAAAAGCAATTGCGCTCAAATTAGGCGAGTGTGTGCCGTCGTAAAGCCCATCGCGTGAGGGATAGTGTTGGATCTCTCAGTACCTCTGCTGGGATCCGTAGTGGTGTTCTGTCAGTGTAGACGAGTGCAATTGGGTCCGGGCGTGACCACCGGCTGTGGCCTGTTCTGGGGATGGCAGTACCAGCAGCTGCCAGATGTGTACTCAGTTCCGCAGTTTCCGCACGTTTGCTTATACATGGTGTCGAGGTCGGTAAGAGGATCCGATGGTATAAGGAGTTGACTGTGGACTGTGCTTGCTACTACATGGTGAATTAGCTCACCAATCAGGTCGCGAGAGGGGTGCTTCTTGTAGCTTGATAACTGCAGCCATACACATGGAAACTTACACTTTTCTATGCTTCCTCAGGGTGGCTGCTTGGCGGGATGGCGATGCTTAGAGTTTGGATGTCTTGCGGGAGATTTTACGGTATGGTGCAGAGGACGGGTGGTAAAAAAGTTCAGATCGAACGTCGATCATTCCCATCTTGAAGGGGACAGCTCAGGGAATATTGAATTATAACTTATCGTGAGACTAAAGCGTTTGCTTGCCAACGGAGCGGGTCAATGGCCCTATTTCGGGGGCCTAATGCGTCAATGGCTTCATGTTCGCTAATGAGACTAGCTAGACCCTGGCCGACCCAGAACGTCACCCCACCCAGACCACCTTCTCGATGGAGTACGTAGCAATACAAGCCTTGGATGCTTCGTTGGCGCTCTTTCGACGCGACTAGATCCGCCTTGTAATCCGTTCGTGCCCTCTTTGGACTTTTCGGAAGTTAAGCACGCGAGGGAGGTAGTATTGCGTTTCCAGCTTATTTGCTCACGGGGATCGTCTAGCTCTATCGGAGTTCACCGCCTACAACTTTGTCTTATATCGACTCTGTGATTGCGTGATGATGCTAAGTCACATGTGGCTCTTTAATAAGTAGACGAGGCGATTCGCAACGTTAAGATGAAGACCCGTAAAGCGACTCGAAGAGGCTTACGACGTCGTCCCCATAGCTAGAACCCTCAGTGGGCTAAGTGGAGACATCGCCGTTCGGCTAGCTCCTTACCATCGTAGCGAATGATTTCGGACTGACTGTATCTGACGGAGACATATCAAGTTAAGGGCCTCACCACGTTTTCTCAGGCGGACCCCGCAAAAGAGACATCAAATGGCCCCCTTCATTCGAGCTGCGCGCTGCTGACCCCGTCGGACTGCTTCCTTAAGAGGATCTTCGCGATAGTAGACCTGCAGCCAAGATAGCCGGCCGTTACCCCCGCTTATCAGTAATACGCTTGACCGCGACTCACCATTCAGTCTGCCATCGAGTGATATCGGCACGTAGAAACGAGATCAGACTGATCTTTCAGACTACACTATTCACCAATACCAAGTATTCTGCACCCAGGACGACGTCTTTTGCCTTCGTGTTAGTGTTCTCCCCAGCTACTGTATGACTGAACATTGCTACGTGAGACCTGGCGCCCTCAGTTCGCAACATTCTGCTGGATAACCCACCAATCCCGTGTTTCTGGAGAATCCTATAAGGCAGAAATTACCTCGCAGCCGCCGCCAGGCACCATGTCGTGTCCCGCCTTTTCAGAATTACGGGCGTCGGGCCTCGAGTGACCCATCGAACAGTCCAGGACCTTGGCAAGTTACCTCTTCGCCACCAAACAGACCGTTTGAGGCTCTGCAATACCTGAAAGTGGTTTGGTGCGTTAACACAGTCTTTCTCGGGTCGTTCCGAGCTGCCGGGGTCCATGCGCATTCCAACAATCCGGTGTAATTGTGATGGGCGCATTCACCGAAATAGTTGCTATGAAGAGGCATCAACGACAATAAGAGTACTAAACTAAGTACGCGAAACTAAGTACCCCGAAAGATAGATTTGAAATGGAGTTAGTAAATGAAGCCATCTCGCATCGGCTGTAGGTTCCGTCGGAACAGCGCTCTAGGACATGTTGAGCATAAAGATGTTCTGTATGATCAGTAATTCTCGGAGAGATCGCCGTGACTACGGAGGAATAGAGGCGGGATTATAGGCTTGAGTGGAGAGAGGCCCGTCCGGGCGCAGAGCTTAACTAGCTCTACATAAGTGCTGAACTAGGGGGGTCCGGGGATGCGGTTTGTCCTCGCTAGGTCTACTTCAGGCGCAAACCCCTGACCATGGATTGCGGGAAAATATCGCCGGTGTTTATCGGTTGCCGTTAGGTTTCTGAACTCTCGAAGGGGGAAGCGAAGGATCTTATACCTAAAAATCTGCGCCTTTCTTATCACCCCATTTCACTTTCAGCCGGCTTGGCGCATGGTGGACTTAAAACAAGAGTGAACGGAAAGGCGCCATCCCTTGCTTGCCCAATGCCGGCCGGCTCTGTCGTTACCAAACTTGGCAAGCCGGAACGGAGTGCATCGACTCACGGGCTCGGACTGCACAAAAGGGCTAACCGCACCGGGCATTAACCGCATTTGGACGTAGAGGGACCATGGATAAGCCTATCGCCGTTGTTTGCGCCCCAGCTATGTTCGTCACGTCGAATCATTACACGACAGGGACAACGCTTTTTAGTAACCACATGGGTGATTATTAAACGCCGTCGAAAGTCGCCCGTACTAAGCCATAAGGGCAATCAATACTTTTTAATATCTGGGTATTTACTTACCTGCGTTTATATATAGCTAGCTATTACAACCGTTAGAGTTAAGCCCAGGCGGGTTTGGGGGGGGGGGCCGGCGAGAAGCTCCATTCGGGTGTATGGCCTTAATAATTAAAGTGGTATTAGTGGCGATATTGTGGGTAATATTGGTAATGATGTTATGGCGGTTATACCAGCTGCGCTCCGTCAGTGCATTTAGTTAGTATAGAAATAAGAATTTATAGGGTGGTTGCTAAAGCGTTTGGTTCCGGTCCATTAACGATTCGACATGGTGAACTTAGTTAGGGCGATTATTTTACACTTAAGCTACTTAGCAAGTCATATCCAGACCCAGTAATATCCAGCCCGACCGACTTAACTTTCCAGCTACTAAGTTACACCCTTAACAGTTATTACCAATGCCAACGGATGCAAAACGGCCTGCACGGTTAAGGACAAGGTTAGGTCTCGGGAAGTTTGGGGGGGGACGCGATACCCTCCATTTGGGCAAATGTTATTTTTGGGCCATAAGTTGACGACGATGATGTTAGTGAGTGAAGTTGGTGATGGTCGCATATGGGGTTGTTTGGGTGCATCCAAATGCGGTCAATTCCCGGCTATGAGGTCTAATAATATCCCGCCATAGTGTGGGGCCTCACATTTTTCAGCACTATAGATCTGACACCGGAGGCGGTTAGCCGTTTTGCGGACTGTCTTATACGGTATTGATAATACCCCCTTGATACAATTTCCATTTAGCCTTTAAGCTTAAATCAGTGCGCAATCCCCAGTACAGCCTCATTATTACCGAGTATAACGTATCAAGTTGATGAAAAGGCCATCCCGTCACTTCGTACCGAATGCCATGAAAGGCTATCGTGACGCCGATCCCCTATACGCAACACCATGAGACCAGAGAAGATCGACAGCGAGAGGCGATGCTAGGCTCACCAGGAAGCTCTTAAAGACGGCCAAAGGACACGATGCTAAAGTTTCGGTCATCGCAGCGCCCCCCGATATCCAGAGGATAGCATCTCTTTTGCGCGCCCGCATCCAACTCCTACCCAGTCGAGGTTGCCACGTTACTCGTCACCATGGGTCAGAATCCTTCGATGCCAGGTCCTCCAGGGACAAAATTCCGTGTTATCGGTGCAGGAATGTAAGACATCCTTCTCTAAACTCCATCCATCGCCTGGCAAAAGCAACCTGGTGTCGAGCTTTTTATTGCCTGCGGTTTTGGGAGTTTGCTCAATACGCTGGAAGCAATATTGACGTTGGACAGGTCACGCACAGGTACTAAGACCTTGAACGAAGCTTTGACCATCCTCCTCGATGGACCTGTGCACGACTCCGGTATACAGTCCCTCGGCGGCACCATTCGCCAAATCAAACATTGGCTGGCGTTAATGGAGCTTGCGCCAAAGGCGTATACATTTTCCGACCAGAAGAAGCTGGACTGGCTTATTTCGGACCTTCTTGAGGGATACGTCGCCACCATGGACTGCCCTGCGGCATTGCTCACCCCGGAGATCATGAAGGTGTTCCCTGATGCGATCGTGATCATGACTACCAGGGACCAGAAGTCGTGGTGGAAGAGCATGGAATACCTGAATTCGTTCATGGGAACTTACCACCTCCCCTTCGTGGTCATGTGGCTTTGGAAAGCGCAGGCCTACGGCACGTGGAGGAAGCGATTCACCGACCTGCTCCAGTGGCGATACGGCCACGAACACATTCAGGAAGATACCTTGAAAGTACACGAGGACTATCAACGACAGGTCGTCCCACCGGAAAAACTCTTCATTTACAACGTTAAGGACGGGTGGGAACCACTTTGCAAGATCCTCAATGTCCCCGTGCCTAAGGTCCCTTTCCCCCATAATAATGACAAGGCGGCCGCGGGGAGAGTGTACTGGGAACACATGTTCTGGGGCATCGTAACATGGGTAATTGCCCTCTCAATCTTCTACTACTTGATCCGGTTTGCAATTATCATGTACTATCGAGTGGGCCATTGTGTAGGTGGATAGGGGTCAATCTGCTTCTTTATCGGCTATGTGCATTCGGTTCGCATGACAGCTTTAGCGCTTATACCACCTTACGTGAGTCTTTCTGCCCAGTAAGATATTTCGGAAGTGGTAATAACGTGATACCTGTCTTCAAATCGTTGCAATTCTTCAGTCTGTCGGTGCAATCTGATTGGGAGTGTTATGGGACTTGCTATATAGTGAGGTTTCTCCTGACTGATATAACCTGCGACCCCTTTGTGCCTGCAAGCCTAGGGCGACCTATCAATGCCCTTTCAACGCCCTTTTAACAAATCACCACACCTGCCAACAATACCCCTTATTATGTTCATCGCTTAGTGGCTAGCTGGCCGTAGGCATGTCTTAATGCTGTGACATATCTCTCTCAATTACATTTATGATTGACCAACCAGAGTCACCTCATTGACCGGAGCTAGAGTTAAAGACTTCAGATCATTCATCCGCATCGACATTATTATCCGCAAGGACTGTTAAGCTGTCTAGTCTTCTTCCGCCTGACATTCTCAACCGTCAATATTGCTATTTGGATGTGTATACTCCATCCCCTTCGGATTCCACGTGATCGATAAGTTTTCCTCAGAGACTTTAGCCATCACTCTATCATTTGTACATCTACGATTCGGACCCCGTTGGGTAACTGGGGCAGCCAAAGCATGGTGATATTGATATTAAGCTGCGATAACGTTCTTAATGTCTTTTAGCCTCAAAAGCTGCAACGATCTCAGGATATGCCATTCCTTTCTCCCGGGTATTTTCGGTCTCCATATATCCCCCAGGTTCATTCAAGTACAATATCGTTCTTCTAATTCGACGCTTACCGCCCAGGATGGCACACGGTGTTTTTGTTAAATACGGGCTCACTAGCTAGGTGTGAGAATAATACAGAAGATGAGATTGATGGAGGCGGAGAAAACTATGGACAAGGACTCCTTCACCAAAAATAGTCCACAATGCCTTGTCTATTCAGACTACGCTGTACGAACACATTAAAGCTGGTATAGCACGATCTGCCCGGAGCTTGGGCCCGCTGCCTCCGAACACGAACTCACAACATGCGGCTCGGACAAAGGGGTTTCGCGGGAACAGCGGGTCTCATCTGGAGCGGTTCTTAACGCCCAAAATCACCGGTACAGTACCCCTTCAGTGCCGACTTAGCACTCCCGTTTTCAGAGACTTACACACATTGATGAAATTTTGTAAGGAGCGGAAGATACTTAGAGCTAATGAACAGTGGTTTACAATCTGGCCTGACCTCCTAAGAACTCTTCAAAGCACTTAGCACGTCAATCATCCTATGACCGCGAAACGCAAATAACACGGCCGTCAATCAGTCAAGAATTCCCGGTAAATTCACCCATACTTTCTCCTTTTCCTCCCTAATCTTCTAAATCCTTGCTCCGCATCCGTTATGCCCAAATCGCTCCCTTATTACGCTGAACCCCTTTATTCCCGCAATATCGAACATGCGGCACGACGGTGTCTGCTGACTCATTCCGGCGGTGCACCGGCCCACCTTCCTCTCCCGGTTCTGCCAGCCCCGACCGCCCTTAATGTTTTAACGCCCACCTTCCGTTTTGGCCTCGGGGCCGGATAACCGTTTTAGAAAAAACGGAACCGTCAAAAACCCGGAATATCTGCTCGTCCTGCTCCGGCCGGTACCATATCTACTTTGCTCACCTTTTCCCTTTCCATACCTTTCCCTTTCCCAAAATAAAGCTTATTAACGCCCTGGCTTTACCGCCAGCGGCCTGTGCTAAAAAACGAACGAATATTAACAAATAATACCGATCCTAAAACATGGCGCCTTTATACGATCTTTAAGCGTACCGGGAAACGTATTTTTTTAATTATAAATATTCGGCTTTTTTATTTATTTATAATTTTTTATTCGATATAATTTTTTAAAAATAAATTACTCGCATTTATATTTATATAAGGTTAAATAGATTTAAGCTTTATTTTTTAAGCTAAGCCAAATATACAGAAAATTATTATACGATATAATTTGTACGATAAATATTATATTTAATATCTTTTAATACGATAATTAATTAATAATTTTACGGTTAGGATATATTAATACCTTAATTTTATAAAGCTTCACTTTAAAGCCGATTATTAAACCCTTATAAGTACGCAATTTCTCGATTAATGTTATCTTAAAAGGTTTATATGCGTGGTTGTCGATAAGTTTCGACCTTAATAAACCTTATGCCTGCTGGCTGGTCCGGCAAGGTGCATGTATATTTATATTAATTATTTCTTTTTAATAAAGTTACTTCGTTTTAAAATTATTTCGAAATATTAACTTTTAACCCTTATTAAACGTTTTTTATACGTAATTATTCGATATTATTTTTTTTAAAAAAAATATTAAAAGAAATAAACGAAAGAAAAAAAACCGGTTTTAATGTATTTAAAAATATACTTTTTATAACAATAGATAATAAACCTTTTATTATAAACGGTATTTAAAAAAAAACGAACACCTGTTACGGCGTTAATTATTTTTAAGAGCTTGGTAAAATATTTTATTATTATGTAAAGAAAAAAGGGGAAATTATTTAAAAAGCGCGGTACGCCTACGGTTATATAGCGTTATAGCTGTTTAATAAAGCTGTAACGTTAGTACCGTAATAATATCTTCTTTTTTTAAGATAATTATCCTTAATTATTTATAAAAAAATTTATTACCGTAAATAATTTATTTTAAATTCGAACTATAAGTACCTTATAACATATTAAATGGTCCGTACGTTAAAAAGTTAATAAGGTATGTGTATTACTTAAACGATATAAAGCCGTTACCTAAGTACGGCGCCGGAATATAAGGATATAATATTTATTTCGGAACGGAAGTAATAATATCCTTACGTTATTAATATTATTAATTCCTACGGGAATTTTGTTATTGTTTTTTACTGCTTCGAAAATAAATATTAAACCTTTTTTAAATTTTTCTCTTTTGTTTTAGGTATGCCGTATTATTATTATAATATTACTGTAACGCCTTTTTTTTATTCTTTTTCGGTTTTTTATCGCCGTTTTCCGAATATCAGTTTTTCTTTTTGCCTTTTCGTTTCCGTTACGATATTTTTTCGACCGTATACCGTTTATACGGCGCCCGTACGTATTAAACGTTTTTGTATAATTTGTTTTTAAAACGTTATTTTTAATTTTAATTTTAATATTAATAACTTATTTATGTTCCGTTATTAGTTTATTACTATAATTATAAATAAATATATATTTTGCGCTAAACGTAAAAAAGTTTGTTTATTTATAAATTAAATACGTTATTATATTATTTCCTATTATTATTATTACGTAGATATTTTATTAATTTCGTATAAATTAACCGGCGGAAGGTATGTAATGTTATGACCAACCAAGCTTGGCTTATTGGCAGACGGTCGGAAGTTAAAAAGATTGTCTCCGACATAAGACTTTAGATTACGTAACATGGATCCGAATGGATCCCCGGATCTAAAGGGATCTATGCACTTAAAAGGTATAGATCCGAAGGGATTTCCGGATCCATAGGGATCTAGTTCATTTATACGGTATAGATCCGAAAGGATGAACGGATCCAAACGGATCTTAATTAGGATATATACGTTCGTTATTTCCATAGCTTAAATAATACCAGCTTGCAATAATAATTGGTTACCTAAATTATTTACGGTTATCTATTATTACCAAACGTAATTATCCCCTTATTATTTAAATTTTTACGATATTATTACCAACATAAACCGTACGATTAGGTTTAATAATTAATTAAGCTTATAACCGTTATACGTTACAAACTTTTATTTAATAATACCGTTAGACTTTAAGCAATACTTAATATTATTATTATATCGACCAATATTGCGGATAACGTTACTTAATAATTCCAGGAAAAAGTTACCCGATTTAAGGATAAGATTAAATAACTTAAAAATTAACCTAAAACCGAAATACCGATTATAACGATTGTTAAGATTAAAGTTAAAAAGTCCGAACCTTACGATAAAAAAAAAAAAACCTCCAAACGTTTTTTACTTAGGCCAAGGCGTACTTCCAGTTCCTAGGATTAAAGGACCCGTTAAATTAAATCCTTGCTATGGTAGCCTGCTTTACTGGAAACGCCGTAAATTAGTTTAAGCCTATTATGCGAAATTACTTGCTGGTTAAAAAATCCGATAAAAAAAAGATTACTAAAAAAGTTTTTAAATATTATGTTAATTTCCAAAATAAATTCCGAAATAATTTTATTAATCCGGATAAAGAACAAAGCGTAACTTAAAAACTTTTTTAGTTACGATAAAAAAAATTAACGTTTAAGTATGTTATAATATTTAAAAGTTTAGTTACTAAAACCGGATACGGAAGCAACGAAAATAATATTATAATTAATATATTTTATAAAAAATTAAAAAAAAAACGTAAGGATAAATTAATTAAAAAAAACCGGACCATAAGCCTTAATAAGTACATCGCCGAGGCCGTAAACATCGATAATCGATAGTTTAAAAAACAATAAAAAAAAAAGGGATATTTTATTCCGAAATTAAGTTACCTTAAAGCGAATTAAAAAAAAACGCGATTCGTTTTTAACCTTTTACAGAATTTACTTAAAACTTATGGAATTAAGAACCATTTAATTTAAAAAGGGCTTAATTACCTGTTACAATTACGGAAAATAGGGATATATTATACGATAATATAAAAGTTAAAAGCAGTTATAATAATAAATTTTAACTTCCGAAGGCTAATACCGGAAGGAAACCAGCGATAAGAAAATGATTAATATAATTCGCATCCGAAATAATTATAACCTTTTATTAAAAATACAATAAGGATCAAAGAAAGCCAAAAAATTATCCTAAACAGTAATTAAAAAAATTATTTCCATTAAGCTTATCCTTATAAAATAACTTTAAAAGCATAAAGGATAAAAGGAATTTAAGAAATATAATTTACTTTTTTAGTTATAACGACGACAAAAAAGAAACGATTAGGTAATATTCGACGCTTAAACCAGGAAATACCGAAAGTAGGACGAAGATCTATACCTTGGAAAGCCCGATCGATACGGAAAGCTTTATGCCGTTAATTACAGACGATATCAATACGGAATATACGAAAATTACAAGGAATATATCGCACGACAGGTTATGCAAATATGGCGACAAGGTTTCAATTTTAACGATTAAATAAACGACGACCCGAAAAATTAAAAATAATACCGATACCTGCGAAAAATAACGACCCAAAACGAAATTAACTAATTAATAGCATTTAAAAATTAACCAGAAAGAAAAAATTACCTTACAAAGGACCTTTTTTATTACCATAATTAATATAATCACCAAACGCAAAAAAAACTAGTTTAAAAGATAGTAAAAAAATATTACCAAAAAATAATTACGGATTTGCAGTTCCAATTAACGTTTACCGAAAACCTAATAAAGCAACGCGCTTTCCAGGAAAAAATTTAATTATTTTCTTTTTACGAAAACGAAATTTTAAAACCAAAATATATCATTAAAAAAGCCTTCCAAAAGTAAATTACTTATTTAAAAGCTACATTACGACGACAAAATAAATACTTATAACAATTACAGAAACAAAACGAACAACTTTTAAAACGAATTATAAAATTTAAAAACAGCCTAAAAAATTAACGCCATTTATAAAGGAACCTCAGGCTGGCAAAAAAAATAAAAGTAAACAGCAACATTTTAAAAAGGTTTTGTACGCGATAAAAACGGCAGGAAAAAAATTAATTACAATACAAGTACGAATTAAAAAAAAATAATATACCGTAATAGTAAATTTTGAAGCTATATAAGGAAACTATATCGCCCCGGAAGTAATAAATAAGTTACAACTATTATGGCGAAATAAAGAAAATCTTTACGAAGTCGAAAATACCGAAAGTTAAATATTTAATTACGATAACGGATAAGTTAAGCGCGAAATTAATTACCTTAAAACTTTCGTTAAAGGAAAAAGATAAACCATTAATTTCGACATTATTTTAATAAAAAATTACGACATAATTTTCGGGTTATTATGGTTAAAGTAATATAATCCAGTTATCGATTAAAAAATTAACTAGGTAAATTTCGTTTTACTTTTTACCGATACGTAAAATATAAACGACGAAAAATCTTAATATTCGATTAATAAGGTTAATAAATGCAGGCATAAAGATACGACAGAAACCTTATTACTTAAAGGGATAAAATACGTAATAAATAAAGGGTATACTAAAAAAATACGGCGTATTATTATAAACTTTAAAGCACGATTTCGGCAAATAAATAACGACCTATTATTAAAGCTTAAAAAGCTACCAGAATAAATGGCTAAAATATTACCAAAATATTATAAATATAAACGATTATTCCAAAAAAAGCTTAAAACAAAACTATTACCTTACAGCGAATGGAATTACGAAATAATTTTTAAAGATGGCAAAACGACTATTTTTTACCCCATTTATAACCTAAATTAAACAAAACTAAAAATATTACGCGATTACCTCGAAAACAAGTTAAAAAAAGGCCATATACGACGTTCCAAGTTATTAATAAAATACCCAATATTTTTCGTACCGAAAAAGAATGGAAAATTACGATTCGTTATCGATTACAAATAGCTTAACGATATTATTATTAAGGATAAAACCTTATTACTATTAATTACCGAAATAAAAAATCGCCTATACGGAACTTAATAATTTATATCTTTAAACTTAAGGAAAAAATATAACTAAATACGAATTAAGCCAAATAACGAATAGAAAATAGCTTTTAAAACCAAATACGGACTTTTCGAATACTTTATTATACCTTTTAAACTTACGAACGTACCGGCAACTTTCCAACGAATAATTAACCACGTATTACGAAAATACTTGGACGTTTTCGTTATATGTTACCTCGACGATATCCTAATTTATTCGAAAACTAAAAAAAAACATACAAAACATATTTACAAAGTCCTATAAGTGTTATAAAATGCCAATTTCTTGGTTAACGCCGAAAAGAACACCTTTTATATATAAGAAATGGAATACCTAAAACATATCATTATCCCTGAATACATTAAAATAAACCTTAAAAAGTTCGTAACAGTTAAAAAATAGGTATAACTTATTAACATTAAAAAAATACAAGCATTTCTTGGATTCGTTAATTATTATAGAAAATTTATACGCAACTTTAGCAAAATAATTATGCTATTAACAAAGCTTATTAGGAAAAAAAAGCAATTCGAATAAATACCAAAAAAACAAAAAGCTTTCTAGCAAATCAAAAAAATCCTAACCAATAAACCAGTACTAATTATATACGACCCAAAACGACCAGTTAAATTAGAAACCGACGCTTCGAATTACGCCTTAAAAATAATAATTAAACATCGAAACGATTAAGGAAACTTTTACCTTATTACCTTTTACTTTTACAAATTACATAAAACCGAGCTAAATTACTTTATATACAATAAAAAATTCCTAACCATCGTTAACGTTTTTAAGGAATTTAAATATTATCTTAAGGGCAGTATGCACCAAATTAAAGTATATACAAATTACAAAAACATTATATACTTCTTTACGACACGAAAGTTAATCGGAAAATAATTACGTTATACAAAATACCTTTTTAAGTTCGATTACGTCATTATCCATCATAAAGGATCAGAAAATGGCAAAACAGACGTACTTAGTAAACGACCTAACCTAAAGGAACCTAAAGTTAAGGTATAACAGATAATTTTCGACAAAATACCCGAAAAATACTTACAACAATAACGAATTATTACAATAAAAAAATTCTAGCCAATATATACCAACGTATATAACAATATAATAATAACCTACCCGAAAAATAACGAACAGATAAAATTCAGGTACCAGAAAAACTCCAAAAAAACCTGATACGAAATATATATAAACATCAACTATATAAACACCCAGGGATCCATAAAATCCTAAAACGCTTATAACGAACATATTACTTTCCTAAAATAAAATTAACCGTATAAAAAATAATACGATAATGCAACATTTACGCCAAAACAAAAACACGATAACATAAGCCTTACGGAAAGCTACAACTATTACCAGTCACAAAACGATTATAAGATTCCATTATATTTAACTTCATTATTAAACTCCTTATATCAAAAGATTTAGCTATAAAAATACATTATAACAGTATTTTCGTAATCGTTAATCGATTTACAAAATTTTCCTATTTCCTACCTTATAACGAAAATACCGATACAAAATAACTCGCATATATTTTCCTTCGATATATCTTAAATACCCATAAACTTTTAACGGAAATTATATTAAACAAAAATATAACCTTTACTTCAAAATTCTGGCAAAAATTAATAACTCAACTTGGATTAAATCACAAATTATCTAACGCATTTAAACCGCAAACAAACGGACAAACGGAAAAAACCAACTAAACGCTAAAAACGTACCTACAATATTATATCAACTACGAACAAAATAACTAGGTCGAAAAGCTACCAGTTACACAGCTAACCTACAACACCAACTACCACAAAAGCATCAAAACGACGCCAACAATTACCAATTTTAATTTTACACCAAAAGTTTACAAAAATTTATACGAAAAACCAGCTAACGTTAAAGCAATTTTAACATCAAAATAATTAAAGCAACTACATACCGAAATAAAAATAAAACTTAAATTCGTATATAACCAAATAAGCAAATATTATAATCAAAAAAAGTTAAAAAAACCAACCTTTTTAAAAAAGAAAATAATTTACCTAACCACCAAAAACATCCAGACCAAACGACTTAACAAAAAACTTAACTTTAAATATATTAATCTATATAAAATTACCAAAAAATTTTTAAAAAGTAATTACGAATTAAAATTATTACCAAAAATCAAGTTTTATCCAATCTTTTATATTTCCTTACTTAAATTAATAACAGATACGATTAAAATTAATACAAAGCGAAAAAAAAAAACTATAAAAAACGTACCGGTTTACGAAACAAAAAAAATATTAGATATACGGAAACAAAACGGACTTACCCAGTACCTAATTAAGTAAAAAAATTACCTAAATTCCGAAAATACCTGGAAACTCGTAAAAAACCTTACGAATACCCAGCGCCTCTTAAAAAACTTTCACCAATAACGTTAAAGCCGTCAAGATTAAAATCTCAATTTACGTTACTTAACGGTACCTAATCAATCCCTTAAGGTTCCAAACCAATCGGCCACCCCGTAATCTAAACGACTTACGTAACCCGCGTAACCGTTTCAGCTTTTAACCTTTCCTATTCCTCCAGTTCGTTTAAAAATTAAAGCCCGCGATTTACCATTTCGACATTTTTGGTACGAAAAAATTTTCGTTATTAACGCAATTGCTACAAACGTACAATTATTTTATTCATTTTTTTTTACGATCGGAATAACCGCTTTTTAATCAAAATTTCCTTACGCTTTATACGTTCCGATTTTTAAGTAATATTGCGCAAAAAATTAAAAAGTACGTTCGTACTATCGCAACTCCGTTTTTTTAGGATACAATTCTTATAACGAACCGCGTTCTTTATTATAACGCATTTTTCCTTATTTTTAAAACACGAAAAATAAGGTATAACTTTAAAACCTTATTATTAAATAAAAAGGGTTAAAAATTTGCGTTTTTTATTTTAGTTAAAACGCTTACGAAATTTTTGCTTTTTAACACGGTTAGGCATAACGAATAAAAACCCCAAAAAATAATATATAAAAAAGAAAGTTACTTACCGAATAAATACGATAAATAATTAATCTTTAAAAGTAAAAATCTTAAAAAAAGGAAGATCATATTATAACTAACCAAATTTAGCTTATTAACAAACGGTCGGAAGTTAAAAAAATTATCTCCGATACAAAACTTTAAATTACGTAACATAAATCCGAATGGATCCCCGGATTTAAAGGGATCTATGCATTTAAAAGGTATAAATCCGAAAGGATTTCCGGATTTATAAGGATCCAGTTTACTTATACGGTATAGATCCGAAAAAATAAACGGATTTAAACGGATTTTAATTAAAATATATACGCTCGTTATTTCCATAACTTAAATAACACCAGCTTATAATAACAATTAATTACCCAGATTACTTACGATTATCTACTATTATCAAACGTAATTATCCCCTTATTGCTCAGATTCCCACGATACCATTGCCAACATAAACCGTACGACTAGGTTTAATAGTTGGTTAAGCCCATAGCCGTTATATGTAAGGTAATTTTTTAAATTTAAAAGCCTTATTTAAATAAGTAATTTTTTTTTTTCGACGTCGTTCGGGACGTTAACGGTAACCCTGATTTCGACGCTGATGGTGATAAGATTTATAAGTACGACATTACCTTCCAAATTAAGATTTATAGTACTGTATAACTTTTATGTACCGTTAAAGTAATAAAAAAACGTACCGTTCCGACTTTATAATAGTAGCCTTTAAAAAAAGGTTAATTTTATTTTATACTTATGATTACGGCGTTAACAATTTTTTTTTAAAAAAAAACGGTATTAATTATTTCGTTCAAGTAGATATTTGTTATGCTTTTATATAAATATATTACTTTCGGTCCGTTCAAAATGCTGTTAGTATATTATTTATCCTACGTTCCGTAATTGTAACGTTAATGCAATATCGTTAAATCGACGTTTAGATCGTTATTTAAAAAAAGTAATCAAGTACCGTTTGGTTTCCGTTAACGATAATTACTAATTATAAACGTTAAATTAAACGTATATTTCGAGGCGAAATAATTAATATAATTATTTCGGTTTTAAGTTTAACCTAAGCAGCCGTTAATATAACAACGTTTCTTTTACGGCTTAATAACTTTAAATCGTTATTAAATTATTTTTTGCCGTTATTTCCGGGATAATAAGTAATATTATTATTACGTAATCGATATATTAACGTACCGTTATTTTGTTATCTATTTTATAATTTTAGTATTTATAATATCCAAATATTAATAAAGTTTATATTTATAATTTTCTTTTTTTGTTAATTTAGTATAGTTTAGCTGTAATCGTAATACCGTTACAGCGTCGGCTTAATCAAACTTTTTACCTTTTCTTCGCTTACTTTACGTAACTTTAGTATTATTATTTTATATTTAAGCCGTAATTACGGCCTTATTTTTTTATAAGGCGTTAAATTAATCGAACGGTTCAAGTTTCTTAAAATAATTTTTATATAATTCCGCTATATTTAAATTACATTTTTAAAATCTTTTAACCGGTTTTCAGATAAAGTGGTAAAAGTACGGCCATTTAATTCTATATTAAAAACCCCGATTAATATTTCTAAAATTAAAATCTTTTTAAAGTATTATTTAACGTTATTTTAACTTTTAAAATTTATAATAATAATATCTTCCGCGCGCGTATCCCATTTTACGTTAATATCTTTCTGCCTTAATAAACTAAATATATAATACATCCGTAATTATATAACAACGACGTAAAAATATTTTTTAATAATAACAAAAAAACTTATTTCTTTATCGTTAAATTTATTACTAAATTTTCCGGATTTTATATAATAGATATTAACCTATACGCGTTCCTTTTTGTTAAACATACCGGTATCGGAACGATACCGGTTAACCTATTTTATATAACGGTTCTATAATTTTACTATTAAAGTTTAAATTTATTTAAAAGCCCGTTTTAATTTATCGGTATAATATATCGTTTTATTAAATTTATCTTATTACGTTATCGTTTTAAAAGTATTTAATAACCGTAACAATTCCGGTTTTATAATTAAAAAAAGCTGTAATTAACGAAAATCAACGAAAGGTTAATAATTTCCGATACGTAATTATTATTAACAAATTTAATCAGAAAATTAATTTACCTAATTATTTTAATAGAAAAAATAATAATTCCGGAAGTATTATTTTATTACCGCGTTAATTATTTTCGTTTAGCCGTTAATCTGCAAATAATACGTATAATGAGGGGAACAAAATGTAGTAATACTTAATAATCCCACCCCTTATTAATCTAACCCTTTAACTTTACTTATAAGTTTCTTAGCGAATATTAGGTTAATTAAAAAAAGGAAGTTATATTCAGATTTGTTTTTTTAAAGCGATCAATATTATATATATTATTTTTTAGCCCGACCTACGGCTTTAATACGGTTAGGGAGTGTTTTTAATAGCCTAGTTAAGAAGTCGGGTTTAACCTTTAACCATGCTTTTAGTATTATTTCCTTTACGTATTCGAAATTTATTCGTTTTTGCGTAAATAGTAAAATTCGGGTTCGATTTCGTATATTAGCTGCTTTAAACGCCGTTATACAGGTTTGATAAGGTTAAAATCGGGCGAATGTAAAGGTTATTCGAATACCTTAATCTTATACTTTCGAAGCTATATTATCGTTTCTTTAGATTTGTAAATAAGGGCGTTGTCCTGTATGAAGGTATCGCCAGCCTTATATAACGGCAGAAAGCTTTTTAAGAGGATGTTGTAATAACTTTTAAAGGTTGTTTCGTTGCCGGGAGAATCGGGATCCCCTTTAACGAGGATAAAAGGGTTTGTACCGGCTTTACCGTTGCGTAGCCATATTATAGCCTAGATTATAATGGATATTTTAGCTTTGCCGTACTTTTTTTCGTTTATTATGTTCTTGCGGAAACGTTTCGACGTAAGGTGGATTACTTATTGGTGTGGGAAGTCGGGAACGTTTTTAATCGTATATTCGTCGGAAAAAAGGTTTCGTACGAATTTTTGTATTTTTTTTAAAGTGTCTAATTGTTTCGCGAATTTGTATTGTTTACGAACGTTAGTTTTGGTAAGCTTAATTCGTTTTTCCGCGTGCCATACTTTTAAGTGGTTGCGATAAAGGAAACGTTAAATCGTTCGGGTATGGATTCGAGATTTTAAAAAAGAAAGTTAACTTTAAAGGTTACGATACGTTAATTGCGGTTGCTGCCGAACGAGATGCTTTAAAGTAATTTTTTTCGGCCTTGAATTTTCGAAGAACGGCGTTTACGAAGTTGGTTTTTAAAGGTTTTTGATTTTTAAAGCATTTGATGGCTTTGGATATGGTGGCATAAGTAGTACGAACGTTTTAGTTATAAATCCTTTATTTCGGCGCCTAATAACCACGCCCGTTATAAAGGCACGAACCGCTTTATTAAAATCTCTATTAAAGGGGCGATTTGCTGTTAATATGCGGGCAAAATCGTTTAATTCGGTTATGTTGTTATGGAATTATCTGTTATTAAAGTAATAAGGTTTTGAAACGTTAGGTTGGGATCTGCCGTAGGGTGCGGGGGTGTTGTTACACTTTTGTCCAGTTAGTGTAATTAAAGCACAAAACCTTACGCCTAAATACCGGTTTAGCTTTTTTTAAAAAATAAAAACGATTTATATATGTCGGTTTAATATTATAATAATTAAAATACGATATAAATACTAAACATTAAAAATAAAGACGTTTATAAAGATCTTTACGGATATATCCGTTATAAAAACGAAATAATGCATTTTCGTAAAACGGATAATTATTATAAAAGCGTTTTTATAAATATGTCCGAACTTTTTATAAAGGGAAAAATAATTAATATAAATTATCGATATATCGTTTTATAATCGGAACGGTAGCGGTAGAAAGTTAACGAAGCCGGTCGGTAACGTTTTAAAACCTTTATTATAACGGTAAAAATAATGACTTTATACGAACGTAATTATATTTTGAAATAAACGTAATTAATAATAATTCCGTTATAATAAGTTTCAAGTTGTAAAACGTTTAAAATAATCCGTAAGCGTTATGTTATAAATACGGTAAAATATCTAAAACTTAAAAACGTCGTTATTAAAAATAAATAATTTATTCCGAATGTAAATACGTTTTTATACGGTTTTATAATTAGCTTTTGCAGCTGTAAACGTTTTACAGATATTTTATTTAACACGTTTATAAACTAAAGCCGTTAATAGAGCTAAAATATTACTGGCAAACGTAAACGATTTATGAATGGCATTAATAAATATATTTATAAGTTAAATAACGTTTATAATATACGTTTTTGAGAAAATTTCGTATCGATAAAATAAAAATATTATTTTATATCGGTATGTAACCCGGTTATTATTTTTATTATTATGATCTGTAAACTATATGCCGGGATGGCGAAATAAAGTATTAAGGATTATAATTTTCGTTTTAAATTTATATATTATCTAAACTAGAAATCGTTAAAAACTTCGAATTAACGGATTTGGCGTTAATTTAAAAGCTCTATAATAATGAAATATTAAAGACTTTTATAATTAGTAATAACTTTTACGGGGTTTCTATTATTTTTAAAGCTTTAAACGTTATTTTTTAAATATTTTAATAATCGTTAGTAATTTTGTATTATAAATCTTAGAATTATATTCTGCAAAGTTATATTTAGCTAAAAAAAAAAGCGACCGGCCGTAATATATCTTACGCGTTATATTATAAAATCTTTTTTTAAACATTTAATTAAAAACGTCGGTTTTTAATATTATACGATATCGGAAATCGTAATAAAATAATATAAAAACCGTAAAAAGGCGTTTTTAAACCGTTAAAACGTTATTTTTATATCGTTTAAAAATAAGCCGGTTTATTTAGTTTTATTTATAAAGCGGTAAAGAGCTTAATAATTTATAGAAAGTTTTTATTAAACCGACGGTAAAAATTTACAAAATTAAAAGAACGTTATAATTTCCGTAACGATTTACATTATGTTTATTATTAAATAATGTTTTTTTTATTAAAATGTATAGCAATACCGTCGGCAAAAATTATTAAGCTTAAATATTGTATTTTAATAACGTTAAATTTATATTTGTAAATATTTGTCGTAAATTTCGTATTAACGGAACGTTATAACATTTTTAATATATAGCTTTTATATTTTTTTTATTCTTGTTATAAATTAAAATATTATTACAATAAACCGTAACATATTTATTTAAAAGGTTAAATAAGATATAATTAATATGATGTTAAAACGAAAAATAGGTATCGGTTATACCGAAATTTATTATAAAATATTCGAATAAACCGAACCGGATAATAAAAGTTATTTTTTATTTATTATTTAAGGTAATACGTAATCGGTTAAACGTTATAACAATAATAAGTTTAATATATATATATATATATATATATATATATATACGACGAATAAAAAATGTTTAAGCTTTTACGGATTAAAAAAATTAAGTAACGGCTTTTTACTTTAACGTTATTAATGCCCCGGTAATTTACGCAAATACGTACTTTTTTTTTAACTTTTTAATAAATGAAATTAAGGTTATTACTGATAAATTACTAAAGCGAAAAAAGTTTTTCCAGGTAATCGCTAATATATTTCCGTACTGTTAATAAGTATACGGAAATATAACCTGCGTTCAATTATCCGGCAGCGTTTATCCGGAAGCAGTTCGATTTTATAGTCGAAAAATCGATATAACGGTAAAACGTTAACGTTATTAAAAATAAACGTTTTTATTAAATCGTGGTATTTAAGTAAAAGGTTTTCTAAAAGTTCGAGGATTATTATAAAAGGTTTACTATTAAAAGATTTCTAAATATTTTTTTCGATTACGCGGTATAATTAAAGGGTTATAATAATTTAGTTATAAAAGGCCCGTAATTTAAGAAATATAATATCCGAGTTAAAGTTATCGTTTTAAATAAGAATATTACGGAAAATTGCGTTCGGCGTTAATAACGCCGTTTCGTTTACGAAAAATAGTTATAATAAAAAGACGATAACTTTACGTAAAATATCCGGAAAGATAATAAATTTAGTTAAAAATATAAAATTTATTACGATATTTTTTATATAACAAAACGTAAAAAAGTTGGTTACGTAAAAAAAACGTACTTTAATTAGGAAATTAATATTTTACTAAAGGAGAAATAAAATAATAAAATAAAAGATATATTTATTAAGCTTAATAAGAACGGAAATTCAGATATCGTTTCGTTATTAATACGTATTATGCTCGCGTTTTAGTTAAATGCCGGATTATGCTTACGGAATTAAGGTAATCCGAAAATAATATCGGAACCGTTTAAAAGTTATTAATATAAGGTACTTTTTTTACAACGAAGCTTATACGGAATTATAACGTATAAGTAAAAATAATGGAGCCGGTTATAATATTATTCGCTAGTCGGAATTAACAAGGTTAAAAAAAAGTTTTTTTAACAGGCAAAATTATTATTAATAAATTTTAAAAGCGAATAACCGTATTTAATTATAAAACGCGCCGGTAATATAACGCCGTTATAAAGTTACAATTAGAACAAAATAAAAAAGATATATTTAAATTTATAATATATATATATCGGATTCATCGTTATTTTAATAATTTAATAAAAACCTGTAATTGCTTTTAAAGTTAATTCCTTCCTTATTACGTATTACGGACGTTATATAATAACGTTACGGCCAATACGTTTACGTTAATAGGTCTATGTCGGCGGTTTGAGCAAATGAAAAATAATATTTCTTCTTTTTATAATATATATAAAAGTTTATCCTATGTCGGCGTTATTTTTCCTTTTCGCTTAAAAGTTTATAAAAGTTATTACCTTTAATAATAATAGCATTTAGTTACGTAAATTCTAGTTTCGATACGATTTAAACGTTACTAAGCTGTTAAAACGCCGGAATATTATTACTAGCATATTTAATTATATATTTACGAGAAATACGATCCGTTATATTGTTAAAAAAGTTCTTAAAAAGCCTGACTTGAGTTATATTATTTTTGGGGTTAAAACTTTATACTTACGAAACGAATACTTTTTTAAAAACCTTGTTGACATTTTATTATAACGCGATAATACGTAAAGCCGGCGGCTATCGGCTTTAATCAGTTAAATATATAAAATATTAATAAAGTTAACGAATGTTATAAAGCCTTATTTTAAGGCCTGGAAATCTTAATAAGCCTATATTAATACGTTAACGATAATATAAATTTAATTTAAAATTAATAATATATTATTAATATTACGTTATTTATATAATTAAATTTCGATATTTAAAAGTTAAATTATTATTTTATTAATTTCATTACGTACGCGTAAATAAACGTTACTTTAAAAGCGTTAAAAAACGTATATAATATGGTTTTAAACAACAAATAAACATTCCGATCGATAATAAATTTAAAAACTATTAAGAAACGTTAATTAATATACTTTTTTGACGGATTATCGGGATTTTAATATCGTTTTTATATGCCGGAAGCTTTAAATTACGTAAACGTTAACTTTTTACCATATCGAAAGAAGGTTAACTTGTCGATAAGGCATAATCCGAATAAAGTTATTACGAAACCGTTAAAAATTAAACCGAAAGAAATTACGGGTTCGGTTATATATTCTCGATATTATAGCGGCATTATTGAAATTTTTTGGAATTAATTTTCGGTAATTTTATTATAACATTAATAAATGTTATTAACATATTATAAAAAAATAAGCTTTATTAAAACGCCTGTTTCGTAATTGCTAATAATTATGTAATTACGTATTTTCGAAAGTAATTTAATTTATTTATTACTTTATAACGGTTAATTTTTTACGGAATTAGTAATTTTTATATAAAAGTTATTCCGCTTATTAGAATAATTATTTTGCGGTAATAAAATATTTATATAATACGGTTTATTCGTTATTTAAACGTTTATAATTATTTCTGAAAACCGTAAAAATATTCCGAAAATCTTTTAAGGTTATTTATTAATTTTAAAGAATCGGTTAAGCGATATAAAATCGTATATAAAACAAATCATAACGGTAATTAAAAAAGGAAATTTATAAATTTTTTTTTAGGAATTCGTAAGTTGTAAAACCGGCGTTATACTATTACGTTATACCTGTTCGAGGGCTAAAATGTTAATATCCGTAATATCTTTTAAGGTTAAAATATTAAATAAAATTATAATAAAATTATAATAAAATTATAATAGAATTATAATAAAATTATTACGTATTAACAACGAATTTAAGATTTTATAAAATCTAGGTTAAAGCGCGGTAATAATAAATTATTATTAAAATTTGTTTTTAAAAATGTAATAAATCATTACCGCGTTAGTCGTTTTTAAATATTTAGTAAAATATTTTATTATTATACGAGAAAAAAGGGGAAATTATTTAAAAGGTGCGGTACGTTTGCAGTTATATAACGTTATAACTGCTTAATTGAGCCGTAACGTTAATATTATAACAAAACTGCTTATAATAAAATTAAACTTAATAAATAACCCTTTATATTTTTGCTTTTTATTTTAATTACTTTTATTTATTTTTCCGTAATTTTTATTAATTTTTAAATATAAATTTTATAAAAACTTAATTATCGATAATTAAACTCTCTAACTAACGTTTAATACACGTCCGATAACGGCCGAAATTTAAAAATTTTTCCGAACGTTTTTACGAACTTATACCAAGATATTAACCTAAAAACGTTATATTTTCGGCTTGAACGAATATAAATCCAAATGAATAATAAATTCGACATTTAACTTCAATAAAATTTAGTGGAAACTTATTACTTTAAAGAAACATTATATTATACCGCCCTAAAGAAAAAGTTTTTTTATTTAAATGAAAATAGAAATGTTAAAATAAATTAATAAAAAAAGAGATAATAAGAAAACCTCGGTTTATTAAATCCTTAAAGTCACTTTATATAATATTTTTATTTCTTATTTAAACTGTAAGTAGTAATCCTACATAATAACTATTTATCGAATTAAACCCAAAAATCGGGTTAAAAACGATTTTAACTTAAAAGAAAATAATAAATATTAATAGAAACGTATTCCTTAATACCCCATAATTGCGTATTAACGATATACTTTATAAACCTATTATGCAGGTATCGTTTTATATTATCGTTTTTTTAACTATTATGGGAAACTTTAAACCTAATACGTTAACGAATTTAATGTATTCGTAATTTTAAATCACAATTTTACGTAAATTAAAAAACCCGACTAAATTAAAATCATCGTTATGATAAATATCACCAAAAATAATTTAAGAAAATATTTAAAATAAATCTTTTACAAAATTGTAATTAATATATTTTTTTCTATAATTTAATATTTATTAACTTTTTATTTATTATTAAAAAATTATAATAACGTATTATATAAGCTTGTCGAATATATAAGCTCGTCGGACAATTTTTAATATTCCGCGATAACAACCTTAAATAAAATAATAATAACGTAATAAATTAATTTAAATTAATCGGTTTTTCTTTCGTTAAACGCATTTAGAACTTCTTTATAAGTACGCGCATTATAGCCAGGCTTGCTCTAAACGTTCTATTTTCGTTTTTTCGTTTTAACCTTTTTACGACAATTACTTTCAGCCGCTATTAGTTGCATTTGTTTACTACTTCTTCTCTTTCGGCTAAGAAAACTTCTCTTTTTTATATAGTAAGCGTTTCTTCTTTTTAAAGACGTTTGTTTTAACTTTTCGACGTTTGCTTAATATATGGTTCGTTTTACATAATTAGGCAGTTTCTTTCCGAAGAAAATCAACTTCGTATAAAAGTAACAAGTTACTTTTTGTTAAAAGATTAACCGATTTTACCATTCTTGTCGGCGAGCTCCCCTGGCAATTCTTAATCTTTTTTTACAAATAACCTTTTTTTAAATAGATATTTCGAGGGGTTTTCGCGGAAGGAAAACGAATAAAACCGAAAGAGGTAAGCGGAGACACGGTTGGCGTAGATATAGCTAAAAGAATTTCTAATTCGGAAAAAACGTTATTCGGATCGAATAAAATAAGCCCAGTTTTTTAAAAGCTGGATTTAATATTAACGTACGTTATAACAGCTTTAAATATATTATAAAAATCGGCGAGAAAACCTTTTTTACGATGTAGGTATATGTTATAACTTAAAAAACTTGGCGCCTCCTTTTACAGTTAGAAGGTCGAAAAGATAAATACCGATAGACCCATTATTACGTAATATGTTTAAAATAGCTTAATTACTTTTATTAATTGAAGATATTAAGTTATAACAAATTATTAAAAAAGCTTAAAAAAGCTTAAAGTAGCTTTATTAATAATGTTAATTAAATTAATTAAAATAACTTAGGCTGGAAAAAATATATATATACTTATTATTATTTTTTTATAATTTAAATAAATTATTAATTTATAGTATAACTTAGTTATTTAAACTACCTTTAATTATCGGTTATTATTAAACGTAATTAAATACTTATTACTTAAATTTTTACTATACGATTATTAATATATATCGTATAACTCAAGTTTAATAATTAATTAAACCTTTAACCGTTATACGTTATAAGCTTTTATTTAGTAATACCGTTAAACTTTAAGTAATAGTATTAATAACCATATTTTCCAGCAAGTAGCCAATTATTTAACTTAATTTCGAAGTTTTAAAAATTAACCTTATTCGATAAAAGATTGCGTAACGCCTTAATTAACTAACCCAAAAAGTTAGTTAGCTGGAAAATAACAAAAATAAATTTACTGAAGCATTTAAAAAAGTTATTATACAACTTAATGATCAGGGAATCTCAGAAACGGGGGCTTCCCTTATGCAGTATACAGAAGTCCTTTAGCAAATAGGACTTCAAAAATTAAGGGCGGTTTTAAAGCTTCCTAAACCCGACTATTTAACGAAACTTTCGTAAAATTACAACTTTTTTTAGCTAATGCCGGGCATATTTTGGTTATTTCCTTATTAATCTGGTAATCTTTACTTTTCGAATATAGTTAACGGTAAAACAACTAATAAAAACGCGGTTACCTAGTTTAAACCTATATTACGCAAATAAGTTACTTTATTTAAAAAATAACGGTTCTTTGACGTTATAACTATTTATAGCAATTACGAAAAATTAATTCTTTTATTAAAAAAAAAGTGTTTAAGATAATAAACGAAAAGATTCAAGCGAAAATATAACTTAAAGATTTTTTTTTGAAAAGGATCCTTTTTAGCTATAAAAAGACTTTAATATAATTCATATCAAATTCGATTAAAATTGAAAAGCATTTAAAGCTAAATTTTTCGATAATTTAAAAAAAGAATTTAATAAGAGTTATTAAAAAAAACCGACCGAAACATTTAAGAGATTATATCACAATAATAATTAAAATTAACGACAGATAATATACTTAAAGAATTCGAAATTTCAAAGCCGACATGATTACAAACTATAACAGTTAACTAATACAATAGCACCTTAATAAAATAATATATTTTATGGTACCATACCAGAACTTATAAAATTAAAAATTACCTAAAAACGTAATAAAAACTAGATCAAATGCTATGATTACGGCAAAATAGATTATTATTAACGCATATGCAAAAACTTAAAAATTAACAAAATGATTAAATTTTAATACTCGAAAAAAACGTAATAAATCTAATAGTAATATAAAAATATTCGATATAATTAAAAAGAAAAAATCAGCATCCATTATTCGAAATATAACGAAAGCTTAAAAAAGCCAAAAAATTGATATAACAAATAATCAAATAAAAAGTTACTGGAGTAACGGCAACCCAATAATTTAAAAATTACGAAAAATAAAAAAAGCTTAAAAAAATAAATTACCTTTCCAATTATTATAAAAACGGCAAGAACGATATAAATAATTAAAATCCAACGTATAAAATAAGAAATATTATTATTAAAACGAAACGCTATTATCCGATATACCTAATCGATATAACGTACCACACAAGCAAATCGAATACACAAGCAAAGCAAATAATTTTTCGCACCTCGCAACAACAAATCCAAATTAATCGACTACAATGCAATAAATTAATTTAAACTAATCGAATTTTTCGTTATTAAACGACTCTATAATTTCCTTACAAATACGCGTATTATATTCAAGCTTACTACAAATACCACACTTCCGTTTCTTCGTTTAAACCCTTTTACGATAATTACCTCTAACTTTTTTTAACTGCAATTGCTTATTACTAACCTTTTTTTTAACTATAAAAACCTTTATTTTCTTTATAATAAATATTCCTTTTTCCTAAAAACGTATATTTTTAATTTTCCGACATTTATTAAAAACGTAATTCGTTTCGTAAAAATAACGGCTTCCTTTTCGAAAAAAAAAAACTTTTTCGTATAAAAGCATTAAATTACTTTTTATTAAAGAATTAACCGATTTAACTATCTTTGTCGGCGAGCTACCCTAAAATTTTTTAACCTTTTTTTACAAATAATATCCTCGTTAAATCATTTTAATAATAACATTTTTAAAAATTTTCGCAAATAAACAAATAACGGAATTAATAAGGTAAATAAAAAAAACGGTCGGTATAAATATAACTAAAACTTTTAATACGGAAAAAACGTAATTTAAATCAAGTAAAACAAATCCCGCTTTTGCAAATCCGGATTTAATATTATCGATTATTATAATAACCTAAAACGCATTATAAAAACCGGTAATAAATTCTTTTTTGAGCAATATAAATAACGTAACGTTATATAAAACTTTCGATATGTAACAAAAAAACGCGTTTTGATATAGAAATACAGGATATATCAAAAAATTAAAACCGATAAAAAAGTTAAATATATAAAATATAATAATATCGTTAATTTTGCAATAATTTTCGTAACTATCGCAGATGAAAAAACATTTCGAACCTTTAATCTGCGTTTTAATATATTTATTAAAATATTTAACTTATTCCAAATTTACTTTCTTTATCGTTTAACCGTTTTCGTTTATAATGACTTTTTAATTAAATGGAAATAAGTTATCGGTAAAACAGTAAAAAGAATGGTTTTTCCCGGTAAAGATAATAAATAAAAATAAACTTGACCTTAAAAATTAACAATTTATATTATTATAAATTATTTCCTATTTTTTCTACTAAACTTATTTAAATTTTTTTATACTTTTTAACATTAATAATAACCATGCCAACTATTATGAAAAATGTTATTAAAAACTTAATTTCGTTAAAACTATAAATATCCTTTTTTATAATACTATATTTCCCGATTATAATCCGAATAAGTTTAAATTATTTACGAAATACCTTTAAACTTTCGTATAAAACTTTTTAATAATTTATTTTTCGATTTAAACGCGTTTTAAGTTTTTTTTACCATTTAATAAAATTAGATAATTAATTAACATCACTATGTATCGTAATATACTAAGTAAGTAATAAATTCGTTATATTTTTAATATATTAAAGCCGAATAAAGACGTTCGTATATTTAAGTTAAGGATTCGTTTAATAATCAAATTTTTTTGGTTGGCGTTAATTGCCGTAAATCAAAAATAATGTCGGTTCGGATGCGTTTACCGTTATATAGTTTATATAACGTAATTTGGGCGATTTAATATATAAAATTAAATATCGTATAATTAAATTTCGACGTTTATTTTTTAACTTAAACGGCTAGGTTTCTTTTCGCTTTTTTATAAAACGTTTCATATTATTGGTATTAAAAAATGGATAATTAAAGTTAGGTGGTTAAGATTTGCCAAAAACTATTCGTTTCGTTTATATATTCGATTCGCTTATATACTACGTTAAAGAATTTTATACTATTTATTATAAACAAATCTTTTACTTTAAATACAAAAAATATCAAAATCATATTTAATAGAGAATTATACGCATATAATATTAAGAATGTAACTTTTATAATTAAATTAGGGTAAAGCTTAAAAATTAACGGTGGTATCGGTATTTATACATATTAACTATGTAAAACATTATTAATATTTTTATAACAAAAAGAAGCTAGCTTAAAAAAAGATTTATCTAAAAAAACATTATA